>JAOTQQ010000003.1:3722463-3794030 GCA_026546715.1 Gallinago undulata | reverse complement strand
AGGCAATCCTGCTTCAGCAGGGGAGTTGGACTAGATGATCTCTATGGTCCCTTCCAACTCTAAAAAAAATAAATAAAAAAATTCAGTGAAACACATCAGAGCAACACCTAGGCTCCACCGTGGTACAAAAATACCCAGAAAGAGTAAATCTAATAGGTCTTGCCTGCCTTGCCAGCATCCACGCCTGGGGCTGAGCATCGCACCCTCAGCATTCGCAGCTCTGGGTACCACTCTCACGCCAACCCCACCAGCCCAGCTTACTCTGCATCCGTATCATTTTGTCACAGGGATAAACCTCTCCGTGTGGCTCCTGGGCAAACATCCCAACCTGAGCCTGGCCAGAGGGGAGCGACCATCAGAGCCACGGCTGAAACGGGTGGGCGAAGTGGGGTGCCCGTGCCAGGGGGATTGGTGAGGGGGGAGACAAAAGGGAGCCGGGGAGGTGACACAGCTGCTCCTCACCACATAGGGATTTGGTTAAAAGGAAAGGGAAATAATTGAGGCGTGAGGCTTAATTTAAAGTGCTGAGACGACAAACTCAAATGCTCATGGAAAGGAGATCGGGGGTTCCTCCTATTTTTACATTTAAAGGGAAAGAGCAGCTCTAGGGCTATTTCAGTCTTAAGAGGAACATTCTGGAGAGAAAAAGCTAAACTCTTGGCAGCGAGAAACACCTGTAGCCATTTTGCCAAGGCCAGAACTAAATCAGATGAAGTACTTCATTAAAAGCAGTAGTGTGGATTCATGATGGTGGTGCTCTCCAACAGCAAAAATGTTTATTTTTTTGCAGCAATCAGAAGAATGAGCCCCATTGAGGGATGGCAGATGGGAAAGAATGGGCAAAAGCAGGGATGCTTGGAAAAGGAAACTCAGGTGTTACCTGCACACATTAAGACAGGTGACCACCACCCCATCCTCCACTGCAAGAAGCAAGCTTGGAAGTATGCCTCCAGAAGATTTAAAGTAGCCAATTAACAAAAAAATAGTTTACTGGCAAAGAATTTGTTTCCTTAATTAGGCTTTTCTTTTCACTTCTTTACAAAGCACGTGGAAAACCTTTAGGGCTGCTTTCCTTTTAAACAGCAGAAAGAAATCAAACTGAGGAGGCAGAAAAGGGTTTTTCTGATTCTTTTTTGCCCTAGGATGTGTGGGGAACACCAAGCCTGGCCTCCCTTGAGTTTGCTAAAGATCTATTGGGTGTCTAAAATGATGTTTATAGTCGACACTCAAACCTTAATGAATGGACTGCTGAATATTTAACCAAGATGCCCTTTCTTCAAAGCGCTTACAAGTCATTGGAGTCTGACAAGCACTAAAACTAAACAAGAGACAAAGAGTTTTCACGGCTTGACTTATTATCCCTTCCATTCACCCTCGATTCAGGAAAACATCCCTAATTCCGTAGAGTAATTAACCTCTTGTTTAGATCCCATTGAACTCCTAGAAGCAAAGTGTGCTTAAATGCCTTCCCAAGGCGAGGACATCCATTCCTTACTTGATGGCTGGGAGGATGTCATCCTTTCCCTGCCTCTCCACTCACCAGAGTGTCCTCCACACCAGGCAAGACCCCAACTCCTAACCCAAAAAATAAATTGTGACAGAAGAACCGAGTAGGTCACGGGTGGGTGATGGTAGGAGCCTGAAGTGCTATCAACCAGCCAGATGGACTGCAAAAAAAAGACGGGGAGGAGACAAGCATCACAGAAGTGTGAATCTGTATCCCCCACACCATAAAGCAGCCTGGCTAAATGCCCTCAAATGTTAAAGCAGGCGAGCAGACCCTGAAAGAAAGACAGCTTCTTTCAAGCCAAAACTCTTTTCTTCCGTCTGCGAAGCCACCTTGCTCCTCAAAGCCACGTCTCCTGCCTGAGACCACAGCTCCACAGAGCTGCTGCCACCTGCTCCCGCACCCATGCAGCCCCCAGTGCCTGCCGCACGCTCTCCGGCTCATTCGCTTTGCTTTCTGGGTGTCTCCAGCAATTTTCAGGTCAAACATCCACCACTGTCAGCCCAGAAGAAACTGTTGGTCACCTCAGCTCTGCCTGGGGACTGTTCTGGCAGGCAGGCACATCTCAAGCTGTGCCATCCCTTTGGACAAGAGCTGCAGAGACCGTGCAGCTCATGACACAGTGCTGGCAGCCACAGCACCCCTCAGAAAACACAAGCAGTGTTTTTTGCCTCTGCCTCTCCCTCCAGCCTTGCAAATTGAAACTCACTGGGGACAAACGAGTCCAAATGATCCAGACCTCCTCTCTTCAAGTCCCATCTCTGTTAGGGAAAGGCTCCACTCCGGTGCAAGCACCTCTCCCTCGACACCCTGCAGGAGCCATCAGGCTGCCGCTTCTCTGTAAGGAGCATCCTGCAGCACACACCATCCCAAACTGCTTTTGGACAAACTAAGCCAAACCACACGTTGAAGAACTGGGTAGGAGCTCTGCCAGCTGCAGGCAGGGGAGACCTGGAAGAAGGCTGTGCTGGCCAAGGGGGTTCTGGCCAGACAGGGACGCACAAGATGTCCCCATAAAGCTGGGTTCCAGCAAATCACCACAAGGGATGAAGGTCTGCGAGCCAACATCCGCTTCCCCCACAGGCTACCCATCTCCCAGCAGATGTGGTTTCGGCTCCCAGGTGCTGATGCTGGGGTCCCTGCAGGCTGGGCTCTCTCTTTCAGAAAAAGAGGCCACGTTTCTTTCACCCTTTGCAACAGGCCAATGGTTCCTCCAGCCCGTTTCCAGCCACAGGTGCTCTGGCAGTGGGGCCAAGCATGGGCACATTGCAGAACAGTCCTCGGACAACCAAGCAGGTACCTGGTGTAACCGGCCTCCTGCCAGGAAAAGAGTGGCTCAGCCAATCCCCAAGAAACTTCCCACATGGCTGCAATGGAGACAGAGCAGCCAAGATTAGCTACCAGAAGCAATGAGACCCCAGCGAAGGGACTGCCACCACGGTGAAGTCTCTTCGTACACATGTCCATCATGTTGCCCTTGAAGCACCGACACCGAGCCACACAGGCAATAGGCAAGACTGGATCTAAGGCCAGATCCATGTGGTCAAGCCCTGGTGAGGATCACAACCAACACCAGGGACCAGCAGCAAAGCCATCTCCACTGGGCAGTGCTCAGCCTGGCTTCTTCTCTTCCCTGAATGCAGCAGCAAGACAACAAAGCCACCTTAAGCCACCTCACTAATGGCTTCTTGCAGACACCACCCTGGTCCTGCGCCTCCCTGGAGCTCTCACTTCGTGCTGCTGCCCGCATTCACCCCAACACCAAGCACAGACCCACCGACATTTCCAGCCAGCAGCTTGGGACAGGGAACAATTCTGCTCCTTGCAAAGTGCATGTCACTGAGAAGGAGCCCCGGCAGCACAGCATTCCCCCTGGCCCTGGGCAGGGACTCGGGATCCTCCTCCTGCCCCAAGGCTCAGCAACCCCAGGAGCACAGGAGAAGGGAGGGAGCCAGGGATCATCTTCAATGGCCTCTAAATGTCATCCCGTGCCACCAAAGGCCAAGGGAGCCAGGATTGGCGCTGGTGTTAGGCTGCAAATGAGCTTTCACAGTGTGAGTGATGGAAAACAAATTTTAAAAGGATTAAACGGGAGCGAGAAGGGAGGAGCTGGCTCCCTGCGGGTGAGGGCAGGTCGGCGCAGAGCCCAGTGGGGCAGCCGAGGAACCGAGCAACACTGGCTCCTGGGGGGCTATTAACACCTTGGGTGGGTTTGCTCATGGGCTTAGTGCTCAGGATGGCTGCACAGCGAGGGGCACACACACAGCTCACTGCACAAACCACCCTCTCGCTTAGGGATAAGCGACTGGAGAGGGCAGAGCAGGCAGAGCTGCCTGCAGGAGAGAGCTGCAGGGAGCAAGGGCAGAGAGGAGGGAGGGAAGCACCAGCAGGCAGGGGATGGAGGGCAGGCAGGGGGGTGAGGTAGCTGCCGGTGGAGTCGGAGGTGGAGAGGGGCTGCAGAGGAGGAGGGGAAGGGGGGGCTGGCAGGCAGGGCTGCCTGCGGGGGAGTGTGCGCAGCGGGACGTGGAGAAGGTGTGAGCTCGATCCCGCCTGTAAAGCGGGATGGCTTGGTGTCAGGGAGAAGCAAGAGCAGGCAGAGGGGAGGAGGAGGCAAGGCTCTGGCTCGTCCAGGCCAGCTGGCTCCCACCCAGGCAACTTTCTTCAGCTTTCCAAAGCCAATTTCCTTGGAAGTGCTCCTAAAGCCTGGCGGTTCCCTCAGGGCAGCTCTGGCGTTGATCCTATCGGGAACGACCCCGAGCAGCAGCCTCCTTGTGCACCAAGGAGGGGAGAAAGCCCATCTCACACCCCAGAGGTACCAGAAAACCACAATACCTGCCCACGGGAGAGCAAATCCAGCCATGCAACGAGCCAGGAAGGACCCGGAGCATGGCAGGAACAAGCAGCCCGCAAACAAAGCCCACGCCGAGGTGCACCCCGCACTCACCGAGGTGTTCTGGCACTGGATGCTGGTGCTGTTGAAGCGCAGGGCGGTGACACGGGTGGTGCTGCCGGGGATGTGGAAGATGCACTCATAGTTGCGCTGGCCGGACTGCGGCTGGGGCAGGTTCTTGGCCGTCAGGGTGATGGGTTTCACCACACCCACGGGGATGTAGATCTGGGTAGAGGGCAGGATCTGGGGGCAGTCCTGTGAGGGGAGCAAGGGGCAGGTGATGAGAAGGGAACACCGCACATCCTCCCCCCGGCACCCCCACGACACCCTCCTTGGCTGACAGGCTGGGCAACGAGCTGCAAAAATACCACCCTGAGCACACGCCTGAGTAAATCCCTATGTGCAGCCAACCCCAAACCAGAATCTCACAGACCAAAGTCCAGAAGACAGCAAAGGAGAGCAGAAAGAATATCTGGTGGCAGGGTAGTAGGGTGCTTGCCACAGTTCAGGTTGACCCAGGCAGGAGGTGGGGGAGAAGACAGCTATGGGTCCTGCAACCTGGCACTGTGACAGCAGCACACGTTTGGGTGAAATGGCTGGTAACGAGATGGGCTTTAATGCCATCACTGCAGTCAGTAGGTTTCGGAGTTAACACCCACTGGGCTGTGTATTTTTCAGGCTACCCTGTCAGCCCTCCTGTTTCCCTTACGGCCTCCATCCCCATCCCTTCGCAAGCGGACAGAAAAGCCTTTTCCCCCCAGAGAACCTGCTCCACAACGCATTTTGCTATTGCTGCTTCTCCTTAACCATGGCCAGCTCAAAGTAGCTTCACCCCAACCAGGCTGCCCAGAAGACAGCACCTCCAGCTAGGAGATGCTGGTGAGTCCAAGCCTAGGAGAAAGGCATGGGCAAGGGGCTCGGCACTGCCAGCCCCTCACGCTCCCCAGGGAAGGAGCCATCATGAGGACAAAGCACTCAACTTTTAATAGCTGCAAGCTCCAGCTGCTCCAGGGGACCTGGTGAGCCTTGTGTGCAAAGCACAGGGGAGCAGGAGGGAGCAAAAATAAATGAGCTCAGGCAGCAAAAACAGCTCGGTGGCCCTGGTGGGTGCCACTTCGGCAACAACAGCCTGACGCAATCCCATGCTGGCCTTGCCGAGCCAGGGGGAGGTCTCACACCTACGGCAGGGACTCCTGGAAGCGTCGGCTTGAAATAACGTCAAGGGGGAATAACGTGTGCTGAAACGAGCTGTTCCGAAAACAGAAACGGCGGCAGCAGCAGCGCCGGGGGTGAACGCAGCCACCCTCCTGCTCTCACGAGGCCGCTGATGGCCACAGCACGGCTGCAGGGCCAGCTCTTGCCCCAAGGCCACCAGCAGCCACACGTGGCCAACGCTGCCCAGCTGCCTCCTGCCACCCTGTAGCGATCCAGGCTGGGCCCGGCACAGCACCAGGCTTTGGCCCAGCTGGTAGGATTGATCTAACTTTCAAATGATGCAGAGAAATGAACAAGAAATTGTTTCATTTAGCAAACATTGACAGAAAACCCCAAATTGTTTTACCCTAAGCTTCCTGTTCTTCACAAGCCTGTATTCCCCAGAAGCACAATTTTTAAAGGAAGAAACTATTCATACCCCAAACATTCTAATCAAAATGAAAGCAGAGAAAAACAGCAGTGCCAGCCCCACTCCAGCCACAGTGATGGGGCTGGGACAATCTGGGGACCTTTGGCACTGTTCTGCCACCTCCCTGCTCCGTATCATGGCTGCCCCTCTGCAAAGGGGGGCTATAGTTGTCCCCTCTTTCAGGATCAGCTCAGGGCTCACAGTGGGGACACCCTGCATGCCCGTTGCCATTTATAATGAGTGGCCCCCACCGCTGCAAGGCGGTTGCTCCCTCCCAGCTCAGAAGTGCTGACGGAGGGAGATGTCCCCGCCTGCTCGATCTCCCTCTGTATAGCAGGGGTGGGTGGCACACACCTTCCCTGCTGGGCACACATAAACTCGGAGGGGATTAGCTCCAGGTTGCTCTCCAACACTTCCACCTCCTCATTTTTCCATAATTATTGCTGCTGGCTGGGCTGGGGCAGTGAGTATGTCCTTGCCACCCCAGCCAGGCTCACCACGGATGCTGGCAAGAGCGGTGGCCGGGGAGCGTGGTGGGGACGAGTGTCCCTCTCCCCGTGCAGGCAGGCGGGCTGGTTTTGCTGACTGGCGGTTTGAGCGAGTCCCCCCGCGACATCACATGCATCACATGCTCCGCATCTGCCGGCAGCAGTGTCTCATCCAGCAAAAATGTCAGCCCTCGCCCAAACAGGAAACACCTGGTGCTGGTGGGCGCCCGGGGTGCCCGGAGGGGTGGGGGCACCGGGACAACTCATTTCCCCTACGAGCCATTCCAGCCACTGACAAAACTTGCCCCAGCATTGCTCAGCGCTTACATCCCTTGGGAATGCTCTGCACAGCCCACAGAGCTCCCCATCCTGCCAAAAAGAGTTCCCCCCCACCCCCACCGGAGACTTGGCTGCCAGGAGCAGAGAGCTAGGAACGGATGGGATGAGCAGAAAAGCAAGACCCCGACACACGCACATTCCCAAACGTAGTACAACTCAGATTTTCTCTGTTAAAACTGTTTTTCTAGCTGGATAAGAACATGACAAGGGTGTCCAGGTTCACTTGGAGAGGTAAGAGCTTTGGCGTCATGCTGTAAATGCTGCACAGTTTGGGTTTCTCTGGCTGCTCCGAGCTCCAGCTGCAAGGCTGTGCCATCAGCAGAGATGGGGATGAAGGCAGTCAGACTGGGGCTGGGCTTGACCCTGTCTTTGAGGTTCCCCACAAAGCCCTCAGACGTTCCCACTGGCAGGGGAATGAAGAACAAACACAAGCTGTACCTGCTTAGACTGAACCAACACACTTGGTCCCCACACGCCAGGAGCCTTTCACCCTCCGCAGCAGCTCTACATCAGCAGGGACTGCCCCAGGAGAGCAGCTCTTTGGGATGGGAGACTCCAGGGTCCATCACTGATCACCCCAAAGCTATCACTGGGCACCACAAGTGGGGAAAAACTAAAAGCAGCCTGTGCTGCTTCATCACCCCTTCCCCAGCCCTGCACCCCAGAGCAAGCTGCAGAGGAGTGTGATCTCCAGAGTCCAGGCTTCAAAGCCACCGCAGCCGGCAGGGCAGGGACATCCTTCCTGCTGCCGCAGTTCCCAGGCACATTTACGTGCGTGGTGGTTCTTATCCATGCCCCATCCCTGCCCTGCCAGCCCCAGAAATGCAGGCAAACATCCCCAGCGTGCCCAGGACAGAGTGCCATGAGTCGCTCTTTGCATTTGCCTATAAAAAACTGCTTTCTCGCCCAGGAAAGTGTGGTGAACCACCCGTGGGAAACAGCAGAGACAGAGTTAAGCGTTGCTGGTAACCCCTGTCTCTGCCTTTCCTCACCAGTGCCCACCACACGCCAGCCTACACATACAGACCAAATCCTGCTTAAAATAACCCTCCCAGTTAGATATCTTCCCATAGAGGATGGGGCAGGACACCTACCATTAACTTGTCCAGTGGCACCATGGGCTGGCACTAAGTCCCCCTCACCCACCACGCCACTCTGCTGGGAGCCAGGATGGCTGGGGACAGGGACAGGATGTCTCATCCCAGCCCGGACACACAGCCCACAGCAGTGGCCGGTCTGAGGGTGTCTCACCATCCCTGCCAGGAACTGCTGAGACCACACCAATGTGCAAACAGGCTGAGCCAGGCGCTCCAAACCTCAAGCCAGGCACCGCTCCAGGTCCCAGTGTGGCCAAAAGGTCTACTGGGGGACAGCCTGCCCACGCTCAGGAGCACCACCAGTTCCCAAGCAGCTGGTCCATGGGAGAGCTGCGCGTGTCCCAGAGACAACACCCCTGGGGGGTACAGACATATGCTTTTGGGTTCACCTGGCAGGGAAGAAAGGCCCAGCAGCCTCCCCATGCCCTCAGAGAGGGGAACGGGCAGACGAGAGCCACCAGGCTCCAGTGGTCTGGACACCACGTGTCGCATTGCGGAAGCAATGCCAGAGCTGGCTGGAAGCACGACCTCAACAGCAGGCTTCTGGGACAGGCCAATCCCTCGCTGGATTTCTTCAGGGCACAAGCTGAGAGAAAACAGCTTTTTCTGATCTTCTCACATTACCAAATCTCCCCGCTTCGTGTGGGGCCACCAGGCCAGGCTCGTTCTGGCTTGTGCCAGACACACTAGAGCATCCATGAGCATGGTGCAACCCCCTTGCACTTGGATGATACCTCCAGGGAGGTGAGGGATGGTGCCAGAGCCCAGAGTCCGGCCCTTTAATGGAAGGCACAGTGGAAAGCCATCACTACACCTTCCTGGCAGCGAGGAGTAAGGACCATAACAAGAGCCCAGCATGGCCCTGTTCAGGGTCACCATCATCTTCTGCCAGTCCATCCATTCCTGAAGTTCTTGGAGGCTCCAAACTGGAGAGCACCTAAGTATGAGACCCAAGCAGCTCTCTTGGTTGCAAAGCCACTCTCTGCAGGTTGCAACGCCCAAACGTTCCCCCATAGACACAGCAGACCCCCTGGGAGAGGCAGCAGGACCATGCACTCCAGCTTTCCACAGATACGCAGCTCAGTGTGGCATCCAGCCAAGGTCAACCCACTCCAAGGGAGCAGGGAAGCCACAGTACACAGGAAGATGCTCCTCCATCCATCCCATCCGTGGCACAAAAGCGATGGTGCTGCTGATGGCCGGGCAATGGTTGAGTAATGGCCCAGCTCTCCCATTCTCTCCTGTGAGAGAGCTCTTTGAGTGATGAGACATGCAGAGGGGGAGGAACGGGGAAAAAGTAATCGAGGTTTCTCAGCTGCAGAAGGATCTGTCTGACTCCACACGTGCTCCCAGCCCAGCACAGAAGCAGGGGAACACAGGGAGGACAACATCCCTGATCTAGAAGGATGCCCACAGGTCCTCACTGAGGATGAGGGCAGACTTGAGAAGACACAAATTACAGGGGATCAGGATTCACTGCTCCTCCTGAATGGGGAGATGTAGAGGTAGGCTTCCTCCTGTGCCAGCCAGGACAGCAAAGACCTTGAGGGACATCTTGGTTGCTTGCCTTCACACATGGTCTGTGAAGCAGAGAGAAGCTTTTCTTGTTCACCTCTGTTCCCGGGGAGCAGTCCTGGCTTGGGAGGCTGCTGGGATACATGGAGCTCAGAGACCAAACTTTATCTGAGATGATCTGGACAAATGCTTTCCCCAGGACAACATCCATTTGAGACATTCCTGTGAGGACAGCACACAGCGTTGCTCCCAGCAGCAACCATCAGGCAGCAGGACTGTTCCCACCAGGCCCTTGCACAGGAGACTGTAAACCCAGGTAAGTTCAACCAGAGCACCCTTTCAGGACAGGGGCAGAGAAGAAACTCTCCTTCCCCAAATCTCCTTTCAGGAGCCGAATCAGCATTTACTGCAGAGCCAGCGATTGCCGGCCAGACCTCCAAACCCAACCCAAACAGCCAGCAACGCCACCACAGGCTGGGGATGCCAGGACCTCCTGCGAGCGCCCTGCCAGAGACAAGTCTCCACGGTGGGTGGCATGGATGTTGCACGGGATGAACTCCCACAAAAGAACACGTTTCTTAGCAAAGCATCTGAGATGAAGAAGGCACGAGGTGCAGCAAAACGGTTTGTTTTACGGATTTCAACCTTCCCCTCTCTGAAAACAAGTTGTTCTGCAATGACAGTTCAAGCTTGCTCCCTTCAAAAACATCAAAGGAAAATGCTTCAGCGTCTCTGCCTTTGTTTTTCCCTTCATTCAGCCTAAAGTGCTCTCGGCTGCACCCGGCTTCCCAGGCAGCCTCTCCCCCTGGCATCCAGTCCCGCCAGCGCTTCCCACTCCCCCCATCACTGCTTCCCAGGCAGCCCCACCACCTCGGGCAAGGCAGTGGAAAAGGTTTCCAAGGTGGTTTGCCCTCTTCTAAACTCTTCCCCATCGGGCAGCGACAGGACCAGGACAGGAGAGGGGAGCCGGCTCGTGTCACCTTACCTCGGAGAGCTTGACGCGTCCCTCCAGGAAGGAGCAGTCGGCGGCGTTGTGGGTGCAGATGTGGCGGTACTTGCACCAGTGGCAGGGGAAGGAGCCGTTCACACAGGACAGGCACCTGCAGAGAGAGCAAAGTGGGCAGCGTCAGGGCAGGATCCACCGGGATGCTTCTCGGGATGCTTCTGCGGGACAGCATCCCCAGGTGATCCCGCATCTCAGATCCCTTGTGTGTGGGGTGAGGGCTGCGTGCCGGCAGGCCGGGAGGGGAGATGGAGCACACCCCGAGCCTTGCGGAGAGAGGAGAAATGGCCTTTTGGGCTCCGCAGGGTTTGTGCCCCACGCCAGGCCAGCCACGCTCCCTCCTCCGCTTGGTAAACTGACCCTGCCCGCCCCGCTCCCGGGCGACGCCGAGCTCCAGACTTTGGGAGCTTTATTTGGGTTCTCTGAAAGGCGAATTTTAGCAAGAGGCGGCAGAACAAGGGCTCTGCACCGCGGGGGAAGAGGGGAGAAAGGGACGGATTAATGCATGCTCATTGAGAGGAAAATTATAACTGGCAAAAGGTTGGGTCAGATTAACATTTCGGGACTGTAGCGCCTTTCAGCCACTCACAATAGGTTGTGTGTGACCCCCTCCCTCAGCCCCCCTCGTCCTCAGCCCTCTGTGGCTGCATGTGTGTGCAATCCCACCCCTTCCCTCCAGCCCACCACGTTTCCATCTCTCTTCCCAGCCTCCTCTCTGGGCTCTTTGTGTGGTGGGATTGTGCATTGCCCCTCCTTGTCCCCAGCTTCTCCCGGGGGATGCGCTCAGGCACCCGGGGATGCCAGGACCCCCTTGTTCTGCTCTGCACCCCTCTTACCGAAAAAAACAAACCTCATCTACGACATACAGAGTCCCCTCCTTGTGCAGCCATTCACACAAGCAGCCCCCCAACAGCTTGTCCCCTTGCTAACCCCACCAAAAATGTGCCCTCCCAGCCCCACAAGGCGTCCCTCTTTGCAAGCACAGGGACCCCCACAGAGCCCCCCAGCCAGAGGGTGACTTTCGGGGCCCTCGCCCTGGGCAGATGGAAGGGGCTGAGTCCTTCCCTCCACGCTGTCCCCAGGCAGCAGAGAGGTCCTGCATCAATGCAGCGGGGCAGGTCTCCCCGTGAGCAGTGAGACGCTGAAGGCATGAGCTTGAAGTCAAAAGAAATAATCAGCCTGGCTTAAAAAAAAAAAAAAAGGCAAAAAAAAACCCCACAGCAGCTGTGGTTTTTTCCCTAGAAGGCTCATACCTGCTCTCACTGATCCGAGCACAAACAGGATCGGGCCCAAAGCAATTATATTTAAACAAAGGCAGGCTCTTCCCCGTAAGGCAGCGCTGGCAGGAGGCGGGCAGCCCTGCCCAGCCCCATCCCGATCCTGATCCCAAATCCCATACCACCTCTCTGCCTCTACACCCTGGGAAATGGCAGGGAAAACACAGCATCACCCAGTGAGGCAACAGAAAGAAGACCTTCCTGGAGAAAAGGGAGACCCGTCACTTTGGAGGTGTGGGGTCGGCAGATGAAGGAGCCCTGGCAGCGCGGGTGCAAACGCACACCCAGGGCTTCGCGAGATCATCGAACCCTGCCCGCCTGGGGGGTTCCACACACCGTTACAGATACAGCAAGAGCTTCCCAAATCCAGGCGCTTGCACACTAAGGAAATATTTAATTAAGCTGCTTGCAAAGGGGGCTGGAAGTCATTTCCACGTTTCGCTCACATTTTCACTTCCAAATGAACAGCCCTTTTAGCTTTACCCACAAATATGCTAATTGAGATGCTCCTTATGCAAATATATGCAATTTTATTTCAGCTGCAGAGATTCGACTTAAAAGCAGAGCCGTAGCCTCCTATCTCTGGTTGCTTTGATGGAAGGAAGTGCAGAGGGTGGGGGGAAGTGAGGGACACAAAGCAAAAGGACCTCTCCTGCCCTGCCGATAAGGGACCGGTGGGCAAGCAAATCCAAGATGTGGAGGCAGCAGGGCAGGGAAAGCAGGGGTTAATCCTCATGGAAGAAGAGCAACCACAGAGAGGTCATTTAAGAGAGGAGCGTGGTACAAGTAGTAGCAAGACAGCCGCCAGGGAATAACCACCAAGTCTCCCATGAAATCTCTACAAAGGAGAGATTTTCCGGCCACCAGGTCTTTCAGGGTCAGCAAAAAAGCTCCCCAGTCCTCCCTCCACTACCTCAAAGTGGTCAGGTGTAGTCCCCGGCCCCTGGAGCTGCAGCTCCACTGCAGTTCTTCAGGGCCAAAGCCGAATGTTGGCTATTTCAGGACCCTGCTCACCTGAGGGTCTCCTTTGCCCTTTAACTACTGCAGGTCCCACCCAGTCTCTTGGTCTCCACTTGCCAAAAGGCACGTGCACACCTACAACATCTCAACTTACCCTCCACAAACACCCTGAGGCGCAGGTATCCCCTCTCTCTTCAGCCCTCCCAGCTGCCTCTAACTTAACCGAGCCATTTCTAAAGCCGTATCCCCAGAGACGTTTTTGACACTCTGCCGAGGTTCTCCATCTGCCATAAGGAGGTTCAACGCGGTGGTAGGAACACCCACCACCACACCTCTGGCTCCACAGCACCTCTGCTGCATTTAGAGCCTGTCTGGGTCAGCAATCCCGGGCTGGCCAAAGACTCTGTAAACCTCACTTTCAGCCTCCCCAGGTCCTGCTGGCCTCGGCATGTCCATTTGACCCCCCTCAGCTCTCTGCGAGGCCACCCAAAAGCCAGGGCTCCTCATCTGGGGGTCAGGCTGGGCGGTGTGGCCGGGGCCGTATCCTCGGTGTGTCCGTGTGTCGCTGCTGCCTCTTCCCAGCGCAGGAGCAGGTTGCTCGGCAGCATGATGCCATCTGTGCCGTCTCTCTCCTTCCCACGGTCAGGCACTCTTCCCTCATCACTTCTTGCCTAAGAGGCTTTCATCACTCCTGATAATTAGAGGGAGGCTCTCCTTCATGTGTTGAAGTCCCCCCCCATCCCCCCCCCTCCTCCCCGAAGCGTGTCGGGAGGGCGAGAAGCCCAGCCAGGCAGAAAACCCAGGCTGGGGGTGTAGCACAGACACAGACCCACAGCTTGTTCCCCATCCACCTCCCCCCCAACACTGCCAGGGGCTGGCTGGAGACAAAACCCAAGCTAGGCAACGGGAAGGGGGTCAAGACCCACCGGCGGCATCCCCTTCCCCTCACAAAATCCTGGTGCAAGAGGAGCAGCACCAACCTCAGACCCACATTTCAGGATCACTCTGTACAAAGAGTGTCCCATCCCAAAACAAGACCAGGCTCACTGCCTGCCTGCAACCTCCCCGAGAAAGAGCGGGCAGCCGGGTGGCTCTGCCCACCTCTGAGTGACCCACGGCCTCCACGCTTGCCCCTACCTTACTACACAGCTGGGTCAAGACCTCCCAATGCTGCTCCCTTCCACTTTCCAAACCATGCCCAAACTCACTGAGGCCACGCTGGAGAAATGCCTGATGCGGCTGCAGAAGAGCAGTGGTGCAGAGAGGGTGGCAGGAGCATCTCAGAGCTGGGCACATCTCCAGGGTGGAGATGCACCCTGATGCACAAAGCATCACTGCAGGGCAAAGCCCAGACCCAGGGTTGGCTTCGGGGGACCAGCTCCTCACTAGGCATGAGGGCAGCTCTGCAGAATGCACCTCCAGCCAGCACAGCAAGGTTGCAGCTGCCTCCACACCTGATCCAAAGCGATACTGCAGCTGATGGGAAGCACGGGAAGCCGGCAATCCTGGATCCGTGCTCCTCGCTCAGGGTCCTTCCCGCGCTCCCAGCCCCAGGAGAGCCAACATGCCCAAAGGAGCCCAGGGCTCTTCAGCGCACAGAGCAGGGAAGGCAGAAAACAAAACCAGCATCCCTGGGGCTGTGATAAGCCTGAACAGCAAACAAGAGGGACAGGGGGCGCGAGCGTTGCACACACACGTGTACACGCACACACACACACACACATATATACACAAACACTGGGGCTATCTCCATGGAACAGTGCATTCCCAGGGGAAGGACATGGAGCAAAGGACAGGGAAGAGGGATGGGGGTAAGTTCAACGGCACCAAGAGCAGACCAGGGGAGGTCCATTGAGAAGGGAAATTATAAACACAGTGCTGATGGAAAACAGCGTCTGTGCACGCACAGCACGGCCTGCTTGCGAGCCCCCCGGCCGCTCCTCGGACCTCCTCTTGGCAGGAGGATCCACATCCTCAGCGAATACTCAGCTCCAGCACAGCCTGCATCTGGAGCAGCAGCTGCCAGGGGCGAGGGGCTGAGCTGCGGTTCTCTGGGCTTCATATCCATCTCCCTGCCCCAGGGACAGGGGGAATGCTGAACCGCAGCCGGAACGGGCGCTCAGTGCCCCCGAGCCCCTACACAGACCTGCAGACAGCCCTGCCCTTCCCAACCAGCATCCAGACCCATAGCCGGGAGAGCCATGGGGTGGGAGATGCATCCCCCTCCTCCCCTGCCCATCTCAAACCCAACACATTCTTGCCCTTCCTTTCATGCCAGCCCAATGCTTTTCCATCCCTGCTGGGTTTTGCCAAGGACCTTACTCACAAGAGTTGGGCACACAGACTCACTGCAGAGTGGTCCTGGGCACCCAGTACCATGCTGGCTGGAGGATGCAGAATCAGGCCCTGGTTTCTAAAATCGCCAGAAACACATAATTTACGTGAAACACCTTCAGCCGCCTCCCCTCACTGAAACACACCAGCAGGCTGCACCAGCCCTCCTCCTTCACAGCAAACCTGACATAAACCAGGTTATCCCATGTGCTCTCTGGGACTATCCTATGGGATTTTCCACCTGCCCCAGCCCAGGAGCACGCAGGGATCTGTTACCGCCTCGCAGCTCAGCTGTGCTAACTCAGATACACTCACTCAACTGCTTGCAGCCATCTGTCTGTGCCTTCAACAAGAAAGCATCTGTGAGCATCTGGAAACAAGCAGCGTGGGGCCCGCAGAGAAGCGGCCGCGCTGTGTACGGGCAGCTCAGAGGCACAGGCAGCCCAGGGCACGGCCAGACCAAGGAGCCCGGCCATACAAGGGCTGGCATCATCTGACACCATCCCACGGGTGTCACCAGGTGCCTCAGCCCCTGGGGCCGCACATTAAAATCCCATTTACTTAATGGAGGCTTACAGGGAAAGCCTGACCTGTGGGACAGGGCGTTATCAGACCCGCATCTCTCTGGCCAGGAGAAGCTAGAGCCACCTGGCATGTCTGCCCTTCACCCCAGCCTCAGAGAGACTCAGCACCCCACCACTGACAGGACCCAGGTGTCACCACCATCACTGCAGCAAGGCACAATCACAAGCACAGAACCGCCATGACTGCCTCCCAGAGAGGAGACACAGCACGGGCATGCACAAGCACAGGTTTCCCGACTGCTGGGCTCCCCCCTCCCACCCCAAGACTGTGATTTTCCCTCTTTCCCTGAGCCACTGCCTGGATTTTTGCTTCCACCTTGCCGTGGCTGGTGATGCTGGGGGATGTGGGGATGCACCCCGGGCACACCGGTGCTTGAAAAACCAGCAGCACTGCAAAAGCTACCCACAGCATCGAAGCGCCGAAGGCTTTCATCTTTTTCCCTGTCCCCCTCCACTTGCCAGCCCCCTTCCCAGAGCCACACTCTGGAAACAGGAGTTACGGACCGGAGTCTTCCAGAGGAAAAACCCAGAGAGCAAACATGGAAATAGCAGGAAGAATTACATCTTGGCATTCCCTGACACTGCTCGCTGGCTTTCCGGGAGGATTCCCCGCTCGCCCACCTCACCAGCAAGCGCGGGCTGTGCCGGAGGCAGGCAGGGAGCCTGGTGTTATGTCTTTATCTTGAAAGGGGACTCATTTCCCCACAAATGCTTTGAAGAGGGAGTTTAATGCTGACAAAGACGACCTCAACATCTGCCCGCGCACGTGCTGGACACGGGCTGATTCATTAGAGGATCAAAGGCACCGAGCGGTCTTTCAATGCCTGTGCTTGATCACTGCCCCATAGGAAACCCCCAAAGGAACCCACCCTGCTCCCTGCCACGGGGTTTTCTATCCCGTTCTCCACCGCAGAAACCACAGCCTGTCCCCAGGCAAGCCTGCGTGGGCAATCCTGTTCCCCCACCGTGGGCTGGCAGCGACCCTCAGCCACCCACGTCCCTCTTTGCAAGGGACCCATTTTTCTGCATCGACCTCCAGATTTCCACTCCCCTGTTCAATGCACCTCTCACAGCTCAGCCAGAAGCATCCCCTGCCTTGATGCACAAGCCTTCAGGAGCAATATGCCCAAAAGGTGCCACTGCCTGGAAATGCCTCCCTGAGCCCCAAGGGAGCCCTGAGGCTGCCGGGGTGCAGTACACCAAGCTGGGACCTCCAGAAGCTTGTCAGGTGACCCTGCTGGAGCAAGGAATGGAGCCCCAGTGACAGTGTGAGTCCCAGACCAAGGCTCCACATAGAAGTACCCCAGGAGCCAGCAATACTGATCTGTGATGGGGACAGTCCCATTGCAACAGGTAACACTATAAAGCCCTGCAATAACAGATGGGAGAGTAATAGGGTTCTACCATCCCCTCAGCCTGGACCATCACAAGCCAAATACACGGGCAGCACAACCTCCTCTGTACCCCTCCTTCCCTGCAGAAGAAGGGGTTAGACTGTCTTCCCATTTGCAACCCTTCCCTGGACCAGGCTGGTTCCAGCAGTCCTCGAAAAAGCAAGGGAAGAAGAGTTTTGCAGGGTGGTGAGAAACAGGAGAGCCAGGATCCTCGCACAGGAGCAGGATCAGCCCCACAGCCTGCAAAAGGGCTTTAGTGACGCGATTTGCTGGTGCCTCTCCAGGCATCTGCAGAAAACAAGAAGGGTCAGACTCTCCCCTGTGTACACAGTGGAACCATGTTGGCTTCCCTGGAGCTACCCCAGCTTACACGAGCAAAGAGCTGCCTTATAACCCTCCAACTTCTCCATAGTCATCTGAAAAATCTCACCTAAACTTTTCACCTTCAGCTGAGAAATAATTCGACACACAAGCCTCTGGCTCCCAACCTAAGCAAAGCTGCTCAAATATAAAAAGAAAACTTAATGCACGGTGATCAGAGATCTCCACAGGAAAAACATTAGCCTCATGGAAAAGCATATTGTTCCTAATACAGAATTTATCAGGCTGACGTATAGATTTTCCTCCACAAAATATGAAACCTGGATCTGAAAAGCTATTAACTCCGAAGAGATCCATTAAAGACGGCTGTCTGCAAATGGTATTTAAAAGTATTGCATCACCCTAGGTATTGTCATGCTCTTTGGCTATGACTCGACTGCAGGTCACATAGTTAAAACTGCCTCCAAACCCTAAAATTCTTGACGTAAAGAAAATAATAATAATAATGTTCACCAGCCTAGAACATGGACTTTTCTATCAGCTCCAACTGGAGCCCATAAATATTAATGCATCCATAATTAGCCTTTTTAAATAATGCATCCAAAATTAAACATCAACGCGGTAATAAATCAGTCAGGGCTCTTTGTTGTAGGTTTGTTTGGGGGGGGTCGGTAGGTTTTTTTTCCCCTCCTGTGTCAGGCACATAAAATAAAATGCCAATTCCCACCACCTTTTCCCACTGGACCAAAATGATGGAGCCCCGATTGCACCGAGTCTGATGCCATTTGGACTTAAAAGTCCTCTTTCATTCATTTAGAAAAATAAAAGTCACATCTGCTTTTTGATTTGCAAAATAATGACATGCAGCCAGCCCGAGCCAAAGCTGAGCTAATGTTATTGAAACCACACGACGTGAAGGGAGACAAAGCTCATCTCAGGAGTCAAGGTGAGGGAGAAAGTCAAGTTTGCAAACTCTCTGCTCCCTCACTGGCACATTGCTCTCGGGAGCTGAGACCCACTCCCCAGGCAAAGAGGGGGCAGGACACAAATCCCTGTGATGCACAAGGTCTGCAGGGGCTCTCCTCTGATGCCCCCCCCTCAGAGCTCGCTGCAGGTACCCAGCCGGGGAGCCCACATCTCACCTGCTTCTTCCTGATCGAAGTGGAAAACCCCAACAGGCTTTGGAGAAGCAGCCTGCAGTAGAGGCTTCCAAGGCAGGCTAGACTCTTTGCAAAAAGCTGTCCAAAAGAGATCACCCTGCATTTGCTTATCTATAATTACTGATCATCCATAGGAGGTTTCTGGCAGGGTAATGAAATCACTTGCATTCTTGAGCTCCAAATTCTTTGCCCAAACACACCCCAGCATCCCCTCTGACGTCCCCACAGCAGAGCCATCTCCCTGCTGCTCATCAGGAGCTTGCTGTTAGAGGCTTTAGACACCCTGCTTAGACAGCACATCAATAATCCACACCTCCTCTATTTTACCACATGCATATCTCAAACCGCCTAAAAACCTGTACATGGAGTAGATTTCACGGCAGCCTGACAAGAAAGCAAATTCACAATTACTTCCAGTTAGGAAATTCTTGGGTAAGCGCCCCAGGACATGCAGTGTGTTCCACCCCATGTTGCTGTAACTTTCCAGCTCGCTCTCCAGCAAGCCTGGGAAGCAGGTACCGTCGCAGGAAAACACAGGCTTCTCCTTTAGCGTCGCCAAGTCACTCCTATTAACTGTTTCCAGGAATAACAAGATGCTTGGCATTTTCAGTCACATGGATTATTGCTACAGTCTGCAATGCAGTAAACTCGCTTTTCCTTCCACAGCTTTGCCAAACCCACAGCCCTGGTTTTAAGTGAGGTTCTGCCCTGATGCTACATGTTCCCATACATCCAAGCCAGCTGTGGGTGCTCTGGTCACCGTCCCAGTTTACAAGAGCAAAAGGGGGCAGTTTCTCACTGCAAACACCACTATACTCAACTGCCCTTTCCTCTTGCAACATCAGCACCCACAAAGCTGACATCTCTCTCTCCCAGCATCACGCTGCCCCACCAATCCGTTCCCAAAGTGCTCTCGAAAAGCCCAGGCCACTTACGACTGATGGACGCTGCAGTTGTAGAAAACAAAATCTACGGAGGCAAACTTCTTCCCCGTCTCCTTAGATTTCAGGTAGAGCTTCACCACTCGCTTGTCCCCTGGGAGAGACCCAGGCAGAAAAAGGCATCAGAAAGGACACAGTGCATAGCCCAGCATTCAGCCCAAGGCTTGTGATGGGCTGGAGGGAGCTGGACATCATCATTCAAGCCCAATTAACTAACAAAATCCCCAAAATCTGCAACAAAAAGTGTCCACTCCCACCCACACAGCCACCAAATGGGCCAACAAAGCCCAAGTACAGCTCTGAGCCCCTACAGCTAACTGCAACGTGCCAGCATGGAGGCAGGTGCCTTGGGTTGTGATGGTGGTACTGAAGAGGAGCTTAACAGCTCTGGGGTCAACAGAATGTCCCAGAGTACATGACCACCCACAGTACCAGGAATGGTCCACAGGTGGGAACAAGGCCAGGGTGCTCTGGTCTGCTGTACAGACCACTACAGTGTCAGCAAGTAGCTGTGCCCATGGGTTGGAGCAGACCAAGGACCAGTCCCCCATGAGCAGCAATGTCCTCCCTCCTAAAGCCTGAGAACCCAACTTGGGTCCTGCTCAGGGCCTGGGGATCACGGTCACAGGAGGACTATCTTCATCCACATCTGGCTGTGGGGCAACAATGGTGATAAGGTTTGTCTCAGGCTTTCTCCCCACCCCAGAGTCCAAGCTCACCGCGGCCCCTGGTGATGGGGATGACATCCTTGGCAGAGGGAGAGCTGCAGTAGATCTTTCCATCTTCAATGCGGCTCTCAGACTCAGTGAAGTCTTCAAAGGAGCAGTTGACTCCTGCTGAGAGGTCTGGGACGTTCCAGGCCTGCAGAACCAGCTGGGGAGGAGACGCAAGAGCATTAGTGCAGAAAACTAGCAAAAAAGACTCCTCCTTGTCTGCTATGTGTGAGTCCAGCCAACAGAAAAGACCAAGGGTGCAATCCTTCCTTCACCACCCACACAGAGAGACCTGCTTGGGGCTTTCACAAGCAACCCCCATCCATGGATCTACCCGCTGAAGCAAGAAGCGTGGATTTAAATGGGTTAAAAGATGGAATGACTCACAGCCTCCTGCCCTCTGCCCTCACCATTCCACAGGCCATTACACCTCACCTCTACAGAGACCAAGCACAGTCAGGCTAAAGAGTGTTTCACGGAAAGGCATCCGCTCTGGCAGAGCCGAGGAGGGGAGGAATCCACCTCTTACTTCACAAAGTCATTCCCAGGGTCAGCAGTTCTCACTTTACAAAACGCTTGCTTTATTTCTAATTTGAATTTTTCACAGCTTCCAGCCATTAGTTCTTGTTATGCCTTTCCTTGATAGATTAAAAAGCCCTTTAGTCCCTGATATTTGCTCCTTGTAAAGGCACTTATACTCTGTAATCAAGTCACCTCTTAATCTTCTTTTTGATAAGCTAAGCAGATTGAGCTCTGGAAGTCTCTCACTGCAAGGCATTTTCTCCAGCCTTCAACTCATTTACATGATGTTTACGGGAGGTTTTCAGCCTCCCCCTTTAAAAGCTGGACTCCAGCCCGAGCGCAGCATCCCCACGCCGACCACCCCAGACCTCAATGGAGCATCCTGCCATGGGTCGGGGAGACAACCATCCCCAGAGCTGAAAATGCCACCCGGTTCCTGGCTTCACCCAAGGAGCACAGAGAGCCACACAGCGAGGGCTCAACCTCAGCGCTGTTTTCCAGGACACTGGGCAAATGCTTGTCTGCTCTCTCCACGTCTAACTTTAGACCTGGCAGCATCAAGCCCCAACTTCTCTGCTGAACCAGCCCCACTCAGAGCCAACTGCTCTGCAGAGGAATCTCACCCCATACCAACCCCCAGCCTCAGCACCCCAGCAGGTCCCACCCACAGCCATCTCACATTTATTTCCACGTTACCAACGAACGTTAGCCCCTGCAGAAGCGTCTTCCAAACTGTTTTCATCCGGTGACAATTCCCCTCTGACGAGGACTTTTTGAGATTTGTCACGGAGCCAGTTCTTAATCCACTTAGCACATGCTTTATCAATATTGTATAATGCTAATTTTTAATCAGAATGTTGTGTTGTACCAAGTCAAATGCCTTGTAGAAGCCTAAAGACATCACATCCCCACAGTCCCTCTTCTAATTCAAGTCATAATTTCATCAAAGAACAAAATGTGGTTTGTTTGACATAAAACCGCATTGACTGGCATTAATTATATTCTCATCCTTAAATCTTTATCAGTTGCATCCTGCACTTGTTTTTTTTCCCTTTAGTTTTTCTAAATCTGAAGTCAAACTAAGCAGTCTCTGACCATTTGGGCCCTTCCACGTGCCCTTTCTGCATTGGGGCAAAAAAAAAGAGAACTTACTCTGTTTCCTGGGCTTTTCTCAACCTTTGCTTATTTATTGCAAAATGTTAATTATTTAGTATTCTATTCTTACAAATATCCACCGGCCAAGGAACTCCACAGCAGCTCTTTTAGAACTCCTGAGTGCCAGACATCCAGACTGACAGTTTTCAAAACTTTATTGCTAGTATACGCTGTTTCATATTCTCTTCGCAGTGCTAATGGCCTGGAAAATACATCGGGGAAGTCCATCATCCTTTCTGTCTGCACGGAGAGAGCAGCGACTTGTGTGTCCAAGTCTCATCCCAAAAATATCTACTGCAGGCCAGGGTCAGAGACAGGCTATTGAGCTAGATGGATTGCCGACCTAGGAATGGCAGCTCTCATGCTGGTGTTTGTATTATGGAGAAATATTTATTGCTCGCTTGTGTCTTTTCTGAATAATCATCAAGTGGTTTATTATCCCCATCAATAGGCCAGCCCTCATCAATGCCCTGCGCTTTGCTCTGTTTTATTTGTATCTGACTTCTCTTTCCCTTTCTCCCTATTTGTCATATACTCGTTAGTTATTTTTAATTGCCACCTCCCCAGCCGTTGCCCCCAGAAGGTCGGGAGGTGGCTGGGGAGGGGTGGGGGGGTGGGCAGCAGAGGTGGCTTACCGGGACCTCCGACATGGTGACCGAGATGTTCTTCGGCTGGACGGTGAGCTGGACGCACTGCCGCAGGTCGGAGGCGAAGCGCTGGGGCTCGTCCGCCCGCTCACAGCGGTCCTTGCGCGAGCAGCTGCAGGGGGTGAAAGCACCACGGTGAGGAAGAGGATTGAATCCCCCGGGGTCCTGCCTGGCTCTGTGCTGATGCCGTGGCAGACAGGCCCTTTGGCATGGAGGCAATGCACAGCTAAGGACCTTGGGTGCTCGAGTACTGTAAGGGAGCCTTGCTTTCCCCTGGTGGGGACTTCTGGGGTCTTTTATCTTCAGGTTTTCTTATTGGCCCAAGGATGCCAGCCAGGGAGCCCGTGGGCAGGATTAGAGGGTATGTGCCAGCAGCTTTGTCATGCATGGGTGCTCATGAGCACAGCTGGGCGCTGTGGGAAGGGACGACAGACCTCTTGGACCACTCCATCCCCACATTTCAGGGCCAAAATGCAGGAGGGTACTTCCCAAGGAGACCAGCGATGGGAATGGACACTATTCCCAAACTGCAGTTCACTGCCACGGCCGATCCCGTGGTACTCACATGTTATGGAGGACGCACCAGCCGCAGTGGGGGTCCCGGGAGCCCAGGCACAGCTCACAGCTCTCGTACTGCTCACAGCTCTCCACCGGCACCCGCGTCACCTGCGGGGAACAGGCAGGGAGTGAAGGGGGACAAGCTGCATGCTTCCCTGCTGTCCCCATGCCCAGACCCCACCAGAGATGGGACTCGCCCTGGCCGACGGCTCCGACCCCATTAGAGAGGAGACAGCGGCAGGGAGCAGTCTGAGCCCCCACCATCACCTGCTCCCACCCCAGGCAGCATATTCCCAGGTGACACCTCCGCCTCAGGGAGGCTTTTACCCCAACCAAGCTCCTTCCACCACTGCATCCTTGCAGGGCTGTGGGAGGGGGCTGTGCCGGCTCAGCCCCCGCATCAGCTCCCAGTGCCGGCCAGGTGCAGGCACCCCATCGGCTCCGAAAGGGTTACTGGTCCTCTATTAATTGCTCCTCCAGATTTGATTAAAATCCCCTCGTTCTCCAAGCCCTTTGAGCTCTGTTACAACTGTTCATTTAATTACTTTCCACCAGTGCTCTGATAACACTGAGCCGGAGCAGGGAAGAGAGTGGGTTTTATTAAGGAGAGGGGAGGAGAAGAGGGGGGACGCGAGGAGCTGGCAGCACTGGGCAGCTCTCTGTGCCTGCCGCGCTCCTGCCTCAGTTTCCCCACTGCTCCCAAGGGGCAGGACTCACCTGTTAATTAAAATTTGCAAACTTCTCTACTCGAAGGCTAAACCTGGGGTGCTCTCCCTCCTCCCAGCCCAGCAGGCATTGGGCTCAATGTGATGCCTACAGGGCTGGGATCAGGCTGGCCAACCAGTACCCTCCAGTTTGCATACCAGTGAGGATACCTGTAGCGTTCCCACTTGTTTGCCCCCGACATTACTTCAGGCAGGCTATGGTGAGAGGGTCAGCAGGGGGTTCCCCACAATCAGATCCCACACAGGCATATGCCTGCTCCCAGCAGCCACAGTAGCCCTTTAGGAAGATCCCTAGTCCAAGTCTGTGTTACCACCTGCAACCACATCTCCGACATCTCCCCCGAGCGGGGAGGCTTAGCTGAGCCAGGCCAGGGACAGAAACATGAAGGACTCCAGACCCAGTTTCTGCCTCGCCTGGGAAGCCCCAGGTTTCCTGCAGCACAGCAGAAACCAGAGACAGGCGCTGGGAGAGGGAGGGAAAGGGCTCTGCTGTTCCCAAGGGACTGTCTAGACAAACCCATGGCCTGACTCCAGCAACCTTCCCCCTCCCAAGCCCCTGAGCTGGTGGCCAGAAGAAATGTCATGGTCCCAGCTCTGCCATGGTCCTACTCATGCACACCTCTGCCAGGCTGAGAGGCTGAAATTCTGCAGGATGCAGGCACACCACATCCCAGAAAAGCAGAACAGCAGTCCCACCACAAGGCATGGTGCCAGACCCAAACAGTGGCACCACCGTGTCACGAACCAGCTTCACCCGCTCCACTGCAGAGGATGAACTCGCACCAGCAAGATCTCCTGCAGGTTGGGGATCAGGCAAACACTCGCAAAGCCAACCAAAGCTTCCTCCTTTGAGCCCCAACCGCGCTGCCAGGACAGCAGCACCGGATCTGGATCAGGTCTGTACCTCTGGTGGAAGAGAGGTAAGGACCGAGGGGTGTGCACACCAGGGCCTGGGGTCACATCAGCCCCATGTCCCTTCTGCCCCAGAGGAGAAAAAAAACATTTGGAACAAGGAGCTTCTGCTAACCTGCAAAAACCCTGCTCTGGAGAGGATGTCCAGAACAGGGAGGGGGTTTATGGCCAGCCCCTCATAGCAAGGAAGGGTCAGGCAGTCCTCACTCCCCAGGGACCATGAGGATTTCAAGCAGCTGCTGCTAACAATTACTGCCTGGGGCATGTCCCCAGCCAGGACAGGAGCAGCAGGGCCACCGAGTCAGTGCCTCAGGGCGGTGATTTTGCAGAGGAGCCAGGAGGAGCTGCTGCTGTTTCTTGGGAGAGAAGTCCCCAGGGAGCAAAAGGAGCTTTACAAAAGCAAAGCAAAGCTCCCACCGGGGAGCTGCCCATGGGCTGCAGGCTGGGGCTGCAATGTGGGCTGCCGTGTCAGGAGAGCAGAGGGGCTGCCATGCCGTCCCCTCCCCTTACCTGTTTCTCGGTCATGGCGTAGATGTGCTGGCGGTCAGGACTCAGCACCAGGTCTCGCAGGATGGAGCTGCCCTCGTGGGCCACGACGTTCTCGTACTGCAGCGCTTGGTGCTTCCTCTCGGCCGTCAAGTCCACCAGGATCTGTGGGGAGAGCAAGAGGAGGTGAGCACGGTCTCACGCTCCCCCAGGGAGCGGGGGAAGGGGAACGTGTCCCGTTTAGTGATGCCTCCTCTCTCTCCCACGCCAGCACACCATGGCCATGTGCCATCACAGCACGGCAAAGCAGCAGCCACGCTGCAAACATCCCTTTCTATGAGGCCACACCGCAATGTTTTCTTCCCCTTTTTTTGCATTTGTCCCAAGTTTACATTGACAGTGTTCGCCCCTCCCCAGGGAGGGAAGCCACATACGCGAGCCTCCTCTGCGCTGCCCCGCTTTGCCCACTGCCACTCAGCCCCAAAGCCCCTCCAACTTGCAGCGTGGCAGCGGCGAGCCCTCAGCTTGCAGCGAAGCAGCAAACCCTGCCTCGCCGCAGCAGCAGGGAAAGCGGCTCACAGGCCACGCCGCACCGAGCCCTGGCCAGGCAGGATGCCACGGCGCAGGCAGGCAGGGCTCCCGTCTCCCCATCCATCAGAGGAAACGCTCAGGCTCGTGACCGGGGCAGTCAAGAGGGTCTCAAGGAAGCTGGGGGTCAACAGAGGTTCAGAAAGCGCCTTTGTTCCCTGAGCAGGAACGTGGCAAAGGCTTTAATCCCCTTACGGCTCACAATTACGTTAAAGCTCTTCCTAAGTACGCTGGTTTCTGGCTGTACCGGCGACAACAACCACATCACGAGGCACCACGGGCTGGAGGAACCCACCGAGCAGGAGCTCAACTCAGCTGCACTACTTGCTGTAACCTGATTGCCACCTCCACGATCTGCTAATGCCATCCCTCACGATCTCCCAAGATCCGGGCTGTCCAGCAGCACTGGGCAGCCTCAAGGGAGACAGTGCTGGGAGAAACAGCTGAGTGGGTCTGGTCTGCTCCCATGGGGTGGGGTGGGGTGGGATGGGGGCCATCCCAGTAACACACTCTGCAAAAATAAAAGAGCAGCAAGCAGCAGAGAGGCAGCTTATCCAGCGAGATGGAGCAAACGCTGCCCGGGATCAGCTGCACACTCAGTAACCCCCATGGCACAGGGGCAGATCTGCTGCTTTGAAGCAGCCCCAAAATGCACCCCACAGCCCTGCCCGGACCATCATGCCCACTCCCCCAGCACAGCCACGCCCAAGCCCTTGTGGCCCCCCCATGGCGGTCGCCTCAGCACCCCGGCCACCCCGTCCCCCTCCTGCAATAAATCGCCCCCGGCATTTACATAGTTCCCAATCAGGAGGATACGGGGCCAGGAAAGCAGGATCCCGGTGTGCAGCTGATTAGCATGGAAATGTATGCGGCTCACAAACAAACCGGGGCCCGTTTAATTAGAGCGGCGCCTTTGATTCACCGCCAGCCTCCTGCATGCACCAGCCCTGGATTATTTTTAGGCAGTTTTACAAAACAAATGTATTTAATTAAGAAAGAGACCCCTGAGCAACCAGAGAGTGACAAGTCCTGCACGGCAGTGAGCAAAGGGGCCACCCTCTCCCCAGGGGACGTGGGGACAAGGCTTGCGGGGCCAGGTATAACTCTTGGGAGCCCACGGCACAGTCCAAAACCCCCTGTACGTCCTGCCGCAGGACTGGAGAGCCTTCGCCGTAACCCCAACCAGTCCTAGTACCTACCCACCTTCTCAGCACCCTTTACCAGACCCATACACAGACCCTGCTCCCCATCACCCCCACCCTGGGTACCACTGTGTGCCGAGGAACCCAGAGATGCTGAGAGTCCATTTTAAAGCCTCTCCCTGCCCTTTTGGTGGGGTTTTTTTTCTGCCTAGGACCACATTTGCTCCTCCTCCAAACATCAGAGGAGGTCAAGCTTCAAACACCTGCAGTGCGGGGCCATGCAGCACCTCCTGTCCCACGTTATGTTACCTCCTGTCCCACAGCACCCCGCTTCACCCCCAGGACTCAACCCTCCTTCATCACTCCTCTCCTGGCTCTCAGCTTCTTCTCAACAAAGTCCTGTCCGAGCCGGCTCTCCGAAGGACGGTAATGGGGAGCATCCCCCCTTCCCAGCAGCAAGGGAACGTCTCTCCTCCTTGCTACAGCGACGTGACAAACGCACCTTTCCAACCCTTTTATGGGCTGCAGTTGCAGCAGAAGAATCAATATAGTTTTACCCTGGTTCTAAAATAGATCTATGGCTGGATGTCGCGCTGGCAGTAATTTTTAACTAGCGGGGTAATTTCCCCATTACATTATTGCACTGTGCAGTGCTGGGAAAGAGAAAGAGATGTATTAAAAAAAAAAAAAAAAAAAAAAAACCACAACAGAAGTGAAGCACTTCCAGTTAATTTGAGGCTCCAGGAAGATCCTAAAAATATTCTCAATAGTCAAACCGAGCTGGACCCCAGCCTGTCACATGTCAAGGTGCTCTGGTGGGGGTCCTGAGGCCACCCCAGGCATGCACACATGAGAACCATCTTCTCCAGAGTCTCTCCTCCTACTAAGGATGCTCTAGAGATGGGTTTGGGATTCAGGAAAATGAAATTTGGAAAACATGGCAATCAAGTTGTTTTCTGGTTGGCCAAAAGGCAGAGCATGAGAAATTTTTTTGAGTTAGGTCATGGTAGGCAAACCCATGCTACTGCTCCTCCCTAGCACCAGGAGATCAACTGGCAGACAGACTCCAATGTCATCCAGCGCCAGGAGGATCCAAGTGCCCACAGCGTCCGCTGCCACGTGGGCAGAGACGGGAACCCTGCATCAGGGCCTTTCCAGTGGGATTAGCCTGATGGGAACCTGCCCATCCCAGCTGGCAGGAAGGGGGCAGGCTGTTTGGACCATAATGTGGCGGAGTCATGCATGGGATGCACAAGGTGCCTCCCAACAGATCTCTTACAGATGGTAGGGAGGGTTAGGGATGGCTTCCCCCCCTCTCCCCACACCCGCGGGGCAGGGAACGGGGGAGAGGATGCGGTTTAATCAGAGCAGCCCCCCTCGGAAACACGTTCCTTCCTGCCCACCCTGCCTGTCTTCCCACCCGGGGGGAAAAGACATTTACCAAAAATAAATAAATAAACCAACCTATTAACCTTTCTCCTCATCCTGACGCTGATATAATTACCCAATACTAATAATTACTCGCACTAATTTCTCGCTCAGGATTCCTGCCCTCACTCTTGCCTGCCTCGGGCTGGCTTCAGGCATCGGCTCGGCAGCGCTGCATCCTGCCAGGGGCTGCCGGGGGCTGGCAGGAGCCCCAGCATCGGCTGGACCCCGGAGCTGTGCCGCAGCGGAGGAGAAGGAGCGAGGGTGGGCTTGTTGGCCTCCTACCTCATTAAGAAAACGGAGGAGACTGGAGGCAAGAAATTACAAGCTCCCTGCTGGGGTGAATCAGCAACCCCCCTCCCCACCCAAGCGAGGAGCCCACCACACGGGGCAAGCACCCACCACAGCTTCGCTCTGAAGAGGGATGGGTTTAAGATCTGGTCCCCCAGAAGCCAAGTGGGCTGGTGGAGGCAGTGCAAAGACAGGAGATGCAATGGCATCTTACCTTTCTTTCCAAGAGGTCCCTCACCTCCCAGGCCAGCCATGGAGAACCTCAGCAAAGGAATGATAAGGGAAAAGAAGACTTCGAGCCCCGGGCACTCCAGCATTACAAGTGACCATGCACAGTACAGCCCAGCCAGGCAGAGGTGAAGTGCTCCCACCAGGAGGCCCAGAGATGGTTCCTGGGGATGGTCTTGTCTTGGCCACAGATGTGAGTTTCAATCCCATATAGGTTTCGGAGGAGGAGAACACATCACCTCGCCAAAAAGCGTGCCGTGGTGCAAGATCATGGCCAGACAGCGGGATCAGCAGGTCCAGCTGCTGCCTTGAACTCAGTTCTTTCTTACAAACCATAACCCTGGAGCAACCAGAAGCTTTGGCAGGGCCCAGTGCATCCAGTGCTAGTGAAGAGCCACTGCCCCAAGGAGCTGCAGAAGACAAGGCTGGGATGGAAACCCAGGAGAGAGAACGGGAAGCAAAAGCACTGGGCGGACAGAGACAACACATCAGAAGAGAGATGGCTCCTTCCATTGCAGCACGCTTGCTCCCTGGGGCAAGATGCCCTCCAGGCTGGTCCAGGTGAGCAGGCACCTCCCCACTGCCCTAACCCAACTTGCCGCTCACCGAACCCCCAAGGGGAAAACCTCTCAACGTCCTTACAGTCACCAGCAGAGAGGAGCACCTCCCCAGGCCCGCCTTTTGGAAAGACAGGCAAGGAGAGGAACGAAGGGCAGCAGCCCCGACCTGGCAGCCACCCAGCGCTGGCAGCGGGTCCGGAGGAGGCCAGCAGCAGAGGATGGGGCTTTACAGCTCAGCCCGGGCCAGGGATGGCAGGCGGAGGGGGGGGAAGCACAGCCGGAGAGAGAAGGCAGCTGCAGACATGCCAAGGCTGCTTTTGGATTTAACACGTGCCGTCAGGGATCTGGCTGGGGTCTGGCCAGGGTCAGAGCGGTGCTGGGGTGGGCCACCGGCTCCCTGTAGGACCGAAAACACACGCTTGAGGGGACAGGTCCCCATGAGACCCAGTCTCACCGCAGGGGACACCCCGCAAGCCCACTGCCGGGAAGAGGCGGCTCTTCACCCCCCCCCAACAGCCGGACTCCCCACGGGGGTCTCCCACCCCCAGTCCTCCATCGCCTCCATCACCCCCCCGCTCTGGGCTCTCAAGCCCCCATCCCGGGTCCCAAGCGGTCCCCCGCAGACCCCTCCTCCGGGCAGGAGAAGTGTTCAGCCACGCTTTGTACTCTTATCTGTACAGGGCTGTGATTAATTCGCAGCGGCTGGCAGCAGCTACAAGAGGAGGGCGCTTCTGCCCGCCCGCCACACTTCAAAGGCAGGGACTTATCTGCCTGAAACACACTCCGCAGCCTTTTCACGGGGACCCTTTCCAGTTCCACGGGGCTTGCACGGCGCTGATGGGCAACGCGAAAGAAGGGCTTATTTACCAGAGTGCATTTCAAAGCCTCTCTCCTCTTCCCTCCCAACGCTCGCTGGGGGAAAGCAGTGAGTCCCCCAGCCCTAGGGATGTCCAATGGGGGATGGAGACAGAGCAGGGGGGACGAGATGGGGCTGCGAGGAGAGGATGCTGAGTCAAAGCCTCTGGTGCTCACGGCTCAGGCCCCACCGAAGCCCCAGGCTGCCATACCCAGACCGGTGGGTGCTCATCCTCCCCCTCTGTGAGAGCGGGGTCACACTCACACCTCCAGCCTTGTGCTTTGATTTTGGCACCATCCACCCAGACGGCACAGGACAGAGCAAGTAAAAACAGGAGAGAAGCAGGTCATGGCAGAGATGACCCCTAACCTGTGGAGCCACCTCCCAAGAGGCAGTAGAGGACCCGTGCAGCCTGGCCACCCCAGGGCAGAGGTGACAGCTGCCGGGTAGTGTCACACAACACCGTACCAATGAGCCTACAGCCAGAAAGGGAGTATCTCATGTCCATCCAGGGGGGCTGGCGAGGGACAGGGATGACCCCGAGGTGCCCGCCTGCATGGCCCCTCCTGGCATGTGGTCTGGGTTCACCCCGAGGCAGCAGGCGGGGGACTGGGACACCAGCTGCCCCTCTACATGCCTCCCCTCACCAGCTGGCCCATGGGGACCAGCAGCTGCCCCTCTCCAGTTTCCAAAGGAGAGTGAGGGGTTTAAAATGACGTTCCTAGATCAGCTGCTCTGGGGACACACACACACTCCTCTTCCCCCCTTCCCGGGAAGGTGCAGGGGCTGCCCAGAGAAACGCGGGGCCAGGAGCAGCTGTGGGACCAGAGCATCAGCTGTCCCAGGGGGCACAGCTGGTGAGGAGGGGGGCTGGAAAGAGGGGGTCAATGGCATGCCAGGGGACAAAAGTGGGGAGGAAGCATCAGGGCAGAAGGCAGTGACCCCTGCTCCCTCCCACTACGTTGCAGGTTACCAAATTTTAGCATCCAGGGTGATGAGGATTTGCCTCTGGTTTTGCTCGGGCATCAAGAAAATCGCCACCGGGAGAGCCCTGGCCCTGCTTTACCAGGGCTTGCCGGATGCCTGCTCTCTGCAGGGCAGCGGGGGCATTGGCAGGGCTTTGGGGATGTGACTCTCGAGGGCTCACACACACGGCTGGGGACAGGACGGCCCCGCAGAAACATCCCAGCTATGCAGGGCAAGTTGGCAGCCGGCACCCCGGCTATCTCCGCTCCCCAGGCCAGCCCCCCGCCAGCTGCCTGCACAGGAATGCGCCAGCCGGGCAGGGATCAGACACATGCCTTCTCCTCCTCATCATCCTCCTCCTCCCAGACGGGCAGGCAGCTGCCTGCTGCCAACTGCTGGAACCTGGCACTCCAGGGCCCTGCGGAGGTGGATGCCGGCATCTCAGAATTCTCAGCTGGGAGGAGGCTTTGCTGGCTCCTTGCACGGGGCTGGGATGCTCCTGCCTCATCATGAGCCTGAGGAGGGCAAGAGGAGCTGCCCAATTCCATTCGGTGAAACCCACTCGTTTTATAAAGGTGAATGCAAGCAAGGCTTTTGTCACCCTGAGCAGGAGAATATTGGGACTTTAATTATATCAGTATATTAAAGCAAAAAACAAGGAGATACTTAATCTAAATCAATGCTCGTAACAGCAAAAAATGCCAATGACTTGCTGACACTGACAGATATGACACCGGTTCATCTAACCGGTTTCAAAGCACATGTTGTTGCCCTTGGTAGTGTCCCCAGGCAGCATCCTGAGCTCAGCCACGCGAACTGAGGACAGACACACTTCGTTGCACCTCTCTGGGAAGGTGGGGTGGGACCTGGGTGGAGGCACTGGGGTTTGCCACAGGAGAGAAGGGGAGGCACAGGGGGGTGACCCTGCCCCAGCAGGACTCTAAAACACAGCACTCCCTTCCCCAAAATGCCTCAACCGCCTCCGACTTTTGCTCAAACTCATTTCCATCTTTTCCTCTTGTTCAGCCACCCACAGGAGCAGCGCTCCCCCGTGCCGAGGGGGCTCAGCAGAGCCAGCCAGACCAGCACGGCACGGCTCTGACCGGCTCCTCGCCCACCCTCTGCAAACCTTCTCAAAACCTCCCCTGACCAGGTCTGCCCACATTGCCCCACATCAGCAGGACGGGGAAGCACGGCCCCACACACACCGTTCCAGCAATTTCGACAGAACTAAAACGCCGTCAGAAAAATCTTTTCCACCTCTCTGTACCAAAACCGAACTGCTGACAAGGGGGAGCGAGTGCCAGGGCACCGCAAAGGGAGCCACACCTTTCACCAAAGTCAAACGCAGGTGCAGGAGGGGGTGATGGAGAAAATGAATAAGGGAAAGGAATTAGAAGCACCCCCCTGCTGGGAGCCACACGGCATGGGACAGGGAAAGGCACTTGCCCTGCTCCGCTTCCCAGCAAAGCCCCGGGGTCCCAGCCCCACGGCTGCTCCAGCGGTCTCAAGCCATTGATTTCCCGGCTTTGCCCTTCAAAACTCTCCTGGCTCAGTGCCCGGTTTGTATCGTCTAGTCACTCAGGAGCAAAATATCTCTATTATTATTGCAATTATTTCCCAATCAGCATCACACGGGGCTGAGGCGGTCAAAAAGGGGGGGGGGGGGGGGCAGCAAGTGAAACGATGGGCAGCCTCTGCCCCGGGGGCTGCCGGGGACGGGGCGGGAGGCGCTGGCAGCTGCCAAGCGGCACAGGGAAGGACAGGCGGAGGACAGGGGACCCCGGGGACCCCTTCATGCGGTGCCGTGGACCCGTAGGGTGGCAAGTCCTCAGTCTTTGCTGACCCTCTGCCGAGCAACGGCGATGCAAAATAACCTCTGCACGGAGTGTGTGTGCATCACCGACCCCACACGCTCTGGATGAGATGCAAATGCTTTGCCTCCGAGGCGCTTCACGGCTAAAGGGAACCGACAGGAGCTCCAGGGCGTCCCCGGGGACACCACAGCAGCCGCTGGGGCATCAGCTCCCTGGGGAAGGAGCGATGGAGCATCCCAAAACTACCCCCCCAGCAGCGCGGTGCCAGCACCCAGCTGTGCCCTCTCCAGCGTAAATGCACAGCAAATTCCCCAAAACTGCACCTCACCACAGACACGTCCCTCTCGAGGGAGGGGAACGCAGGCAGGTAAGTGGGTCTCCCTGTTTCTCAAGCCCTGGGAAGAGAGGAGGGAGCTGCGGAGGTAAGAGAGCCCAGTAACAGTTGGGGAAGGCATTTTAGCCCTGCAAACTGCAAGGGAAGGGCAGAAAAAGCACACAGCAAAACGAGATGGGGACCTTCTCACAGCGTCCTATGGTTCCCCTCCACGTAGGAGAAAGCCCTGGGTGACAGCAGTGAAGGGCAGAGCACATTACAGAAATACAGGATTATTTCCTCCCCCATTCATTAATTACTGTAGGCATCCCCAGAGTCCCAGCAGGCCCCAGGCGCGCCGAAGCCATGGCAATGTGTCACCCTCCCGGCTCCCATGGGACTCAGACTGCACGTGACCAGCCTGGGGCGAGTTAATATCTAAACGTCCCAGAGAAGTCCCTGGGAAGAAAGCTCTCACCTGAAGGACTCAGTACTCATTATTCCAAACAAAAGCCATCCCTTCACTACGAAGACACCGGGCTCCTGCAAGGAGACCGCATCCCTCTGTCCCCTGGGGACCAGCCCGGACCCTTGGTACCAGCCTCCTGCACTGCACAGCCCATGGCCTTGGCTGGCAAGCAGAACAGACCCAGAGTCGCCATCCCCAGCCTCTCCACAGCTTAGAAGCACCACTTATTTTCCTAACAATGCCACTTAGCTCAATAGGGCAGCACAAGCCCACCCTTTCCAAGCCTTACTGAACTTCTGACCATGCAACCAGCCCAAGATAACCCCAACACAAACATCAAGAGCTTGTCCCACCATCCTCGCGCTCCTGGTTGCTTGGGACATGCCTATGGCCAGGGGCTCAAACCCCTACTGCCTGCCAGCAGCGATGGGGATGCTCCCCATTCCAGATCTCCATCAGGGGGTAGCAAAAGGCAGAGAGGAGGCAGCGGGGCTTCACCCAGGAGGAGGAGGCAGTGAGGGAGGAAGGACGAGCTCCCGGGGCTGCAGCACAGCTGGAAGTCAGCTGGATCCTTCCTCCCGCCTTGACTCCAGGAAAATAGCCGTTTCCTTCCTGGTCCCTAAAACAACACAGAAGCCAGAGAGGAGCTGCCCGAGAACAGGGCAGGGGACTCGGTCTTACAAACCCCCGCGGTCGGGTCCCCTCCCACCCCAGCAGCCCCACACACAGATTCAGCACCGGCCGAGTGCCCATCTTGTCGGGGCTGCCTGCACCATGGCTTGCGTCTGGATTTATCCATCCATCAGACTGTAGAGCCGCCTGCAGCCCCACCTCAGCAGCTCCCCGTTCACTCAGCTCCAGCCGCGTAAGTGCACCCGCTGTTATTTCCACGGCGTGCAAGCCCACAGCCATTTGCTGCAGCAATACATTGCAGCGAGGGCGATGCAATAGGAACTAAATCCACCGCCCGTTCACCTCCACCCGGGGAGAAGGACAACACTGACTGCACGGGGGAAATTTGGCTTCACCCGTTTAACACCGGCTTTGATCCCTTCCTACTGATCAGGCCTTTTGTTACTGCAGCTCTGGGCTGTCCTGGTGGTTTATCTCCATGGACAAATCTCACCAGACTGCCCAGGAGAAGCTGATAAGCAATAAACGATCAGGTTCTAAATATCACAGGGCACAGTGACAACATCAAATATTACCACCCAACACAGGCAGCAGGACTGGACATGCAGAATCTCTTAAAGATTAAATGACAAAATCATACACCATATGATGTACTTCATGGGAACATAACCCATGGCATCAGGCGGCAGCAGAAAGTTACAGCCTCGCTATTTTAATGTTTTTTTCTCTATAGATCAACATCTTTACTGTTGACGTGCCACGATCAAAACTGCAGGCTCTGCCTTTCCTCCCAAACCAGTCCCTGCTCCAAACATAAGCACCTCCAAGATTAGAGAAGAAATCTTCCATCGTTCTGTGCTCAGTGTCGCCGGTGATAACAGCGTAAGCCTGGCTACGGGCTGGAGAGTGCCTGCAAATATTTTGCTTCAAATACACTCAGACCTTCTCACTCACTCCACCCCGAGCTCTTGAGGTGTTTGCTAAATTCCCCGCTCTCACTTTTCGTTTGCATTTTAACGCTTCGTTCCCACACCTTAAACCTCTGGCCTTCCTACAGCATCCCCAGCCCTGAGAGCCACATCCCTGGCTGCGCTACACCCTTCTCCCTATCTCCAGAAAGCTGAGGGGAAGCTATGGGACCATGGCTCCCCACCACGCAGAACCTGGAGCAATGAAAACCACTTCTCTGCAGTGGGCTCTCTGTTCAAAACCAGGATGAAAATTAGGCTCTTCAGTGCAGATAGCTGCAATTTCGCAGGAGAGATTGAGAAGATTTAAATATAGAGATTGCTTTCCCTAAGGATGCTGCTTGAGATATTTAAGAGCTCAGGTTTTACACAGCATGGATTTCCTTTGGCACAGATGCAGAACTCCCCGCCTCGCTTTTCCAGGCAGCAATCCCTTCTTCAGGCTGTCAGGGGATGCCAGGTCCTGTTGGCTAATGCGGAGCTCATCAGTGACCACAGGGCTAACCTGGGAGGTAAACTGGTGTGCAGGGGGGGCTGGAGTCCACCCAGAGTTTTCCAGGCATGACACCACCCAGCCACAAACTGTTGTAACCCCGGCTCTTCCAGATCCATGCAATGGAAAACAGAGACCCGCTAACTTCTTAATAAATTACTCCTAGGGATGCAGACCTGCTCTCTGAAAGCCCGGCTTTTGCTAAGACCAGAGCAGAGCACACGCCACATTCAAACCTAAGTTCTCAAAAGATCTTTGAGGAACACCTACCACCCTCCCCCACCATCTCCACCGCTTCCCAAGGCATCTCAAGTAGAGCTGCCACCCCCTGCCATAACTTGCCATCACTGTGTCCAAGGAGCTGGTCCCAGCCAGGGATGCAAGTTGATGCCCAGCAGCCCAGTGAGAAATGGGCAACTGTCAAGCATGGCTGGACCTTGTTGGCCCAATGCTGGAGGGAGTGAAGATGGGGACAGGCAGACAGCCCCCAGATAAACAGCTTTATCCCGAGATGCAACCCTGGCAGGCACCCATCACACGCCTGAATATCTGTAGAGGGAGGCCAAGGGGTGGGAAATGATGTTAATTAAAGTTTTAATTACTGTAACCAAACGAGTAGTATAATTACTTTATTCTCACAGAGACTTCAAACTGATTAAGGACCACGTGCGCAATCTTCGGGTTGATGTGGTTTTTAATTAAACATGCCATCAAAGACGGTGAGAGGGGTGGGCAGGACGATGGCTCGGCGTTGCCTGGACCCCCCCAAGGTCTCATGTGAGGAGGGAGCCCCAAGCCGGCAGGGTCACGGCTCAACAGCAGCAGCCAGTGCCAAAGGACAAGGATAGCTGCTTTGGGAAGACCGAAGCTGGTGAGATGCACACAGGTGTCTCAAAGGAGAAGCTCCTCTCCCATACATTGGCCCTCAGCTTCACATTCCCCCAAAACATGTACCTTTACAAACATCTCCAAAAGAACCCCGCACGGGCCCTGAAAATATTAATGAACTGGTGCTGCCAACTGGAGGGAATGATTAAAAAACAATTTTGCAAAGGTATCCTTTTCAAATAATAATAATACTAAAAGACAAAGCAGTAGGAATTAAATTCCCAGTCCCCTACCTCAAATAAATAGTATCAGAATTTGAAATGAGACATAATTACCCCAGCAAGGTTAAAGCCGCTAATGCACGCAGAATACAGAATCACCATCCATCATAATCATATCTCATATCGCAGCCATTATTTATAATTAGGAGGCACGGTTTAAAAAACACATAAAGACGCCCATGCAATGCAGTAATTCTTCTGTTATTGCTCCTGGAGGGCCAATCCTGCTCCGATTTGTGGAGTCCAGGATCAGGTAAAAGTAATTCCCCAAAAAAACCCAACAGTCATTCCCAAAAGGCTCCTCGCTGGGAAGGGAAACCCACCCCAGCCCACCTGTGGACCCTGCCTAAGTGCCAGGCTGGCAGCAGCGGGACACAGACGGGATGCACTGGGTCCCTCCCGGCTATTTCAAACCCAGGCAGGCCCACAAGGCATCCAGGTAGTCCTTCTCCCTTAACTATACCGAGTTTGTATTTTTTCCCCCAAAATGCCAGTGCAGGAAGAGAGGAGCCGAGCAGACACCCGAGCCACAAGCCGGCTCAGAGAGGCAGTGGCGTGCAGGTAATAGCTGGCCTGGTGGGCTTTCTCCTCTGCTGGGTGGGGTTTTTTTAACCTATTTTAAATACCACAGAACGACTTATATCAAGAGCTGGGGAAACCAAAAGCTAACCCCAGCACTGCTGAAAGCTGCTCTCCTTTGAAGCGCGGGCTTTGCAGGCTGCCCCCGTGTCCCAGTGAAATACGAACAAGCTACCAGCCAAGCGGGAGGAAATTACGTTTAATATATTCTGGGGAAGTCCGCAGACAGCAATGCCTACACAGCAGAGCCTGGCTCCAGGGGGACCCACCTCCAAAATCCCTTCTCCTCCCAGCAATGAGGAGCAGTGAGGCTGCGTCCCCGTGGGGACGTGCAGTAGCTCCATAGCACGCCCAAGCGATGAAGCCAGCACAGAAAAGCACAAACGCCGGCCAGGACGTGGTGTTGTGCCCTTCAGGGGGGAGTTAGAAAACATCAGTGGTTGGAGAAGGCGTCCTGGGAACACAGGGCTGCGATGGCTGAGGCTACGGTGAAAGCCCGGGGATGGGACCGCAGGAAGGACAGACACATGCATCTGTTAAGTCCTTAGACTTAACCACGGTGTTTTCAGGGATGGTAAAACAAGCCAGGACAAGGACAGGGGAGGGCTGAGCCCCGGCCAGAGAGGCACAAGTCCCAGGCAGAACAAGCCCCCCTTCTCGCCCAGCCCTGCCGCTGGCCGCCAGCAGCCCAAGGGAAAGAGCTGAAGCCGGCTCACCCCACCGGTCTCATGACCGTTACTCACAAGCAGAGCTGGGCTTCCTCAGGAGTTCCACTAAGCTGGAAAACAAGAAAAAATAGGTAGAAAAAAAACCCTAACTAACCCTCAACAAAAAGCCAGCTTGCAGACAAACGCTGGTCTCCAAAACCCAGGAAACACTTTTCTTAGTGAAAGTTGTGGCCAACACAACGGAAGACCCACCGAAGCTTCCAGCCAGGGTCTACTCGCCAGAGATGCCACGCTCCTGGGGTACGAGAGGGCGATGGGCACGGGGAGAGGCTGGGGGGGAGCACAGGGCTAAGCCCGACACGTGGACTCAGTGCTGCTGCCACCCTGAAAGGGTACAGGAGGCATCTCTTGGGCTTGCCCTGAGCATTTTCCAGCTCCTCCTCCATTTCAGACAGCCAGCACTGTACCCAGCATGGCACGGATCAGGCCAGCCTTGCAGGATCAGATAAGTTCCTGGAAAAGAGAAGACTCCAGGGAGACCTCATAGCAGCCTAAACATATCTGAAGGGAGCTACAGGAGAGATGGAGAGGGACTCTTTGTCAGGCAGTACAGTGACAGGACAAGGGGTAACGGTTTTAAATTGGAAGAGAGGAGATTTAGATTAGATATTACGAAAAAATTCTTTACTGTGAGCACTGGAACAGGTTGCCCTGGGAAGTTGTGGATGCCTCATCCCTGGAAATGTTCCAAGGTCAGGCTGGATGGGGCTTTGAGCAACCTAGTGGAGGTGTCCCTGCCCAGGGCAGGGGGGGTTGGAACTCAATGATCTTTGAGGTTCCTTCCAACCCAAACCATTCTCTGGTTCTAAGTTGGGGGAAGACCACCTCAGGATGCAGGAGAGGGGATGCTCCCAAGGGGCAACAGTGGGGAAGCACTGGAAAGCCAAAGGGGACAGCTCATCCCCCTGCCAGGCCCTAGAAGAGCCATCAGCACCTCACAGGGCTCTCTCTCTGCTGTCCTTCAGCCGTCCCAGCCCCTACCCACACACCAGAAGGACTTCTAACATTGGAGGCAGTGAGTTTACCGCAAGAGAGAGGAGAGAGAGGAGAGAGAGGAGGCGGCGCTTTGCAGGATCAGGCGGAGGATCACTATTTGTCCTTCCAAGTGCTGAAAACTAATCCCCCCTTCCCCCTTTTTATCCCATTGAAAACTTGACAGAACCTCCTAGCGCTCTGCAGTTGAAATTGGCAGGTCTTAAATTAATTGACTGCAATTTTACACAACAACATGTTTAGCTGAGAGCTGGCCCGCGGCCCGCTTGGCTCGCCACCGCTCCCCAGACACTTTTCAAGCAACCTCCAAAACTTCATAACACATCGGAGGCGAGGGGAGCGGGCTGCCAACGTGACCCGCTCCCTGCCAAAAACCAGCCCTGACTCCCCACGCCCCCCGCCCGACCCTGCTCCAGCTCCTCCGGTGTTTTCCCCGGCTCTCGTTAATGGCTTGTTAAATTATTCTCTCATCGTCTCCGAGGACTTTTTTTTTTTTTTTTTGCTCCTCCAAACGGCGAGGAGCACGGGGCGGGCTGGGTTACAGGCCCGCTGCTTTGCCATGGAAACGGCAGCAATGGGACCAGTGCAGGCAACGGGGGTGAGAAAAGTCAGGATTGGTTTATTAGGCATTTGGGGTTTTTTTGTTAATTTTGATCCATCCTGACACATTCTACTCTCCTTCCACTCCATACCCCAAAGGACAAAGCTCAAAGCAAAAGATGACGACACAGTGGTAGGTCTGCCACGTCCCCATCCAGGGCTGGGTGCTCGGGGTACCTCAAAAACACACAACCCCCAGTGCTCAGGAACGAGACGGAGCCTGCAGCCCACCTCCAACCCACCCAACAAAAACCACCTCTAGTTTTCTTCGGCAAGGGTCCCTGCTGGCACGGCAGAGCCTGCCCGCGGGGCTGGTCCCATCTCCAGGTCCCCGAGCCTCCCCGCCAGCTCCCGCGAGATGCTGGGGCCAAGCACGAGCCCCAGCGATGAGTCAGCCCCGGCTCCCAGCCCTAATCTAATCCCGGCCCCGGTGCCGGGCGCCTTTCCAGGGCATGTCCGCAACATGAAAGGCATGCTCTCACCGCGCTGCCGGGTCGAGAGCCGGAGGAGAAGGAGGAGGAGGAGGAGGAGGAGAGGGGAGGATTGCTCAGGCTCTGCCTAGGACTTGGGATCGAGCAGCTGATGCTCTGCGAAAGCCAAACTGGGGGTGGGTTGTTTTGTGTGATTCCATTGCTTGAACAAACAGAAACATCCTGTATGTGATTAAGAGCCTTCATGTAAAACACCCCAGCGCTGAGCCCCGCGGCTGGGGCCGAAGGTACCATAGCAGGGCTCAGCCCCGTCGGGGTTAGTGGAGCTCCCGGGCAGATTCACGCAGTCACAGCATCCCCAAGATGTTTCAGACCGTGCACGGAGACAGACACACACCCCCTAGGAAATCACCTCCCCCATAAAATGTCGGGTTTTTCATGCCAACCTCCCCCCAAGCTCTTGGCTTGCTCTCGGGCACCAACAGCCCAGGAGCGGCAGAGGGTGGCTGCCCGGGGAGAGGCAGCCGAGGAGCCAACATCGCTCTGAAGCATTAATTCTTTCCTTTATCACCTTCTGCCCCGGGATATCAAAGTACTCCACGCATGCCTAGAGCTTGCTCCTCCTTTTGGCTGCGGGTACCACCATCCGCAGATGGCACGGAGGAGAAAGGGGGAGGGGGGGGCACAGGCAGGAGAGAAGGGACCCGACCACCCCCACCCCCCCCAAAAAAGGGAGGACTCCAGCTCCTGCCAAAAACCAGGACTTGCCTGGACTTGTGTGGCCGTCACCTCCGCAGCCCCTGCCCTCTGCTCCGCTCCGGCAGAGCTGCCTCTGGGGAGCCGTGCCAGGAAAACACATGCTTTTGTTTAAGGAGCACAGGCTGAGGAGGGGAAAAAAAAAAAAATAAAAGCACTTAAATGTTACATACACACACACACTCACCAAAAAAAAAAAAAAAAAAAAGAAAATTGAAGTTTTGAAGTTGTTTCTCTTTGGCAAGGTTCAGAATAGGGCAAGTTTCTTGTTTTTGCTGGAAGGCTTTAAAAAAAATGTATTACATCCAAACCATCCTTGAAACATTCTTGACATTTATTACCATAAACTTTTCCTCCAATTAATTGCTCCTATACAACTATCATTTTCTTGATGAAAAACACCACCAGAAACTCACAAGCCATTAGAAAAAAATGCTCGCTCGCTCTCTACTTCTCCCTGTTTCACGAGCATAAGCAGATTTAGGGAGGTTGGGGGGGTCAGAAACAACAGTTTTGGCTCAACAGCCTTGGCCGGTGAGAGCTGTCACCCACGGCAGGGACACCGAGGGCAGGACTCACTAGATGCCTGCAAAAATACCCCGTCTCTGCAGGTATGCGGTACCGCCTCCGGCGCAGACTCAGAAACACACAATGGGCCAAGTCTCAGCTGAAAAATCGTGTTCTGGGGCATTCGGGCTGGGTTTATAGCCAAGGCTTTCAGAGCGTGGCGGCGGGGATGCTCTCAGGAGCGCGGCTGCACGTGGAGGGGGGTGGGAAATGAAGCCGAGCGGAGGTGAGTGGAGATACTTCCATCCCAGGAGGGAGGCACCGGCAGCCACCTGGGCGGATATGGTGTCGGGGAGGACCGGAGCTGTTGGCGTGCTCTTTAATTGCTTCCATTTCCATAATGAAGCCCAGGTCTGGTTTTGGCAGCCCGGGCGAGCAGGCATGGGGTGGAAAGGCACTGCGGTCTGCAAGGAGGAGGCTGCAGAGGGGAATGCGAGCCATGATGCTGGACTCCATGAAGGGGCCCAGAGGAACCTCTCCCTAAGCTGGTGGGGGATGCAGTTGCTCTCCGTTTCTGGGATCAGTGGCTAAAGAGTGGACGAGGCACAGGGGGACACGCTCGAGGCACCCCGAGGGGACCGGGGGAGGTAGGTGCCACCCCAGGCTATGCCAGCCCTCACACAACCTCAGGCCAGAAACCCTGATGCTGCCACAGAACAGAATTACCGCAGTTTAACGAGACCTCCCAGTCCTAGTCCTCAGCAGCACCTCCTCAGCGGCGGTGCCACGTCGTCACTCAGTGTCCCCTCAGTCCCCGAGACCAACCACACTTTGAAGCTCAAGCAAGCACATTGCCACCTCTCTATTCCCTTCCTCCTACGCCAATGGCAGCAATTTTTGCCCTCTTTTAAAACAAGAAGCCACCGGAGGCAGAAGCCAAAGCTCACACATCCCTCATTGAAGCCGACTCATCCCCCCGGGAGGGGAGCCCAGGCATCTCATTCCCAGGTTATTTGCTCCAGCCCCAGGCTCACACTTTCCCACCGGCAGATTCTGGGGGTGGGAGGGGAAGGAGAGGCAGGAAGGAAACCCCCGGCTGAGATGGGGAGTGTTTATCTCACCTGCTAGAAGAGAAACACATCTTTAATTTTAAACGTTGAGCGTAAAAACAGATCCCTCGAGGCTCATAAACATACCAGAAAGAGAGGGAGAGTAACACGGAGAAACCCTGGGGAAATAAACAGAGAATTCAATTTGGGAAGTTTCCATCCCTCGCACGGGGCAGGAATCAGCTGGCAGGGACCATGCAGGCAAGGCGCAGTTTTGGTGGGTTTTGGGGTCTTGTTGAAGGACTTTGCTTGTTTATTACAAAGAACATCACATGCATCAGCCCCCTCACCCGTCCAAGCATGGCAGCGGTGAGCCAAACCCCATCCAGGGGGGCAGCCTCTGCCACAAAAGCTGCTGGTCCAGAGCACACCGTGGGAGCCCACTGCCTGCACCCTCTGGCCCTCCAGCCGTGCCTGCCGCCCCCCAGACCCCCCATTCCAACCTCCCTGCCAGGAACACTGAGCTTTTCTGGGTGACTGCGTACATCCCAGCCTCGCTAAGACACCCACTTCCCATAGCTAATTACAGACACAGTCACCCTGGCCAAGACACAGGCCTATTTTTGGAAGCTTTTTATTTAAAAAAAAAAAATACATATGTATATATATACACACACATGCACATCAGAACTGCATCATATTTCTCCTCCGTTAATATTTTCAGTTGCAGCAACAGCTACTGGTTAATTTTTGACTGCCGTCAATGGAAAGCAAAAAGCCAGGGGAGCCAGGGAACAACCAGGCACTGACCCAGCCCCCAGCACCACCAGACCCCATGCCTTCACAGCTTCCAGGACTGCAAACTGCTCTACAGTCCTTGAGCTTGCCCATGAGCACCCCTTCTGAACCCAAAACCCACCCTTTTTTGCTGCACCTTTCAGTGAAAATTTAGATTCAAGTCCTGGTTGGGAAAAGCATCACCAGTGACACGAGTTTGGTGGAGCTCACGTTTTGGTAGGGGTTGCTGCTGGGAGAATTGGGAGGATGTGAGAGGACTTCTGCAGGTGAGAAAAGCAAATGGATGACAAATGGATGACACCAGAGCTTCTGTTTCCCACCTCGAAGGAGGCAGCATCCATGCGTCTCCAGCTCCCTCCTCCCTGAGCTTCACTGGAGAACAGCCACAGCTGTGGAAATCATCCACATGTACATTTAACATCATCCCTTCACCCACCACCGCCCCAGCTCCCACCCACACAGCTTCAGAGGTCTGTTGCATCCAGCAAGGACAACGAGTTGTCCCAAAAAAAGGCAAGGAAGCCCCTTTACCTCAGCATCCACCCAGCCCGGCATTGCCAGCATTAAGCCTCCAGCTACGGCAGCACCAGGTTTGCTCAGCTCCGCGGATACCGGCACATAATTAAGATCTTCGGAGCTCTGTCAATCACCAAGGGGAAAGAAACAGCAAGGAAACCTCTCCTGGGACGCAGCAGAAGCCTCTCCAGGCAAAGGGAGAAAAGGACCAAGGAAGGCAGAGTCTGGGGAGAGCAAACCCCTTCCTGCCTCAAAAACTCTCGTTAACCCTCTTTCTCCCAGCCAAAAAACGGAGCTTGGAGCCACAGGCTCTCAGCCCGCACTGCAGCAGGATCAGGGAGCAGGATGGAAAAGCTGCACCCCAAGAGCACACACAGCCTGGGGAGCAGCAGGACAGCCGCCCCTTTCCCCCAGAGCATCAACCTTTCCCCAGCTCATCCCCAAAGAGGGACAGCCCGGCGGGATGGAGCAGCATCCCCGCTACCCCAGAGCCACGCGCAGCCACGCTAGCGCACAAATTGCTTCATTAAATTTCATCACATTAAGCCAGTTTCATGAATTGTCCCCGGACTATTGTTTGCCTGAAAATTAAATTAAGGCAACATTTGTTGTTTCAACGAGTCTGTCAGTTAGGGACGGGGCCAGAGGAGGGAATGAAGGCGCAGGCCGGTGATGCCATTTCGGCAGCGGGACTCCTTTGGGTGGGAGAATCCGGTGAAGGTGGGAAATGCAGCCACGGCTTCCTTTGCGGGGGAGGGAGAAGGGAAGAATTAAGCTAACATGCTGTTTCAAACCTAAGCCAACTGTGCCAGACATGGAGAGGCGAGCCAAGCTGCCTGGGAAGGGAAAGCATCACCGTTTTGGAGCAGATAAAGGCTCCGGTCCAGTCCCGTCCCAGCAGCCACTCGCCGGCAGCGCAGAGCATCATCCCATGCCCTTCTGTAGCACAGACCCTGGCTACGTCTGCACAAGGAGCTTGGCGTGGCAGTACGGGGCTTTTTGATCTTTCCAGATTACAAAGCTTTGCCATGTACAGGAACACTCTGAAAAATTTCTCATTTATTCTTCCTTTTCCCTTGAGCGGCTCCTCTCTGCAGTATCAGAAACAAAGGTGACAACCTTTCACTTTGTAAAGAAAACCGTTGAGTGAAGCAGACTATAAATAGCACCCAAAACTGACCCGTATCCCCAGCCAAGGGGAATGAAATGAAGACGAGTGAACGAACAGCTTCAAGGTCAGAGAGATGTGGTTTTTTTTCCCTTTGTTCAAGGTCTGGTAATTTTTATCCACGCAGGAGAGCAATCCAAAATACATCATTAGGGTTGTAGCTAATAAAAACCACGCGGGCTTTTTTCAGCCCGGCGTCTTTCCTTCGCCCATGTGGGGATTACGGTGGGAAGGAGACGCTTCCCCCAGCACTGGCCTTGCACCCCCTGCATCTCCCCACCAAGCTCCCCAGCCACGCCAGGTCTGTCCGGGCACAGGGAGACCGACCAATGCTGCCCTCAAGAGCACAAAGCACGGCAAAATTAAAGCGCAATCGGATTACCCTGCCTTTCTCTGCCAGACCATAGGGATGCTCCCCACCACCTTAGCCCATCCTCAGTCTGCAGAGAGCCGGCTTCTCACACGGCGCTGGCTGTCTTCCTTCTCTCCAGCTGCTAAATGGCATTAAAAGAACTAAGCATCCATTAAATAAAACTTTCCCACTATTGCTTCCCATGTAGACAATTGCTCTCACTGCCACAGGGAGGTTTCGTGCCGGCGGCTGGGCGCACAAAGAGAGGGGAGATGCCAGGCTCATCTCTGGTACAGCATGGACCACCCAGGGAAAGCACCCTGGGGCCCCGAAATCCAGTGCCAAACCCTGAACGATGGCACTCCTCCTGCCCATCGTATTCCCCGCTGCATCTCCCTGCAGCCCCGCTCTCCCCAATGCAATGCTAAGGAAAGGGCATGGTGGGGGGTGGTTTTGAGGAAATTCCCAGCTTGGAAGCAGCCAGGGAGGGTTCAGGAAGGTTTATTCAGTGCAAAGCCCTTCAACACCACTCTTCTGATCAGTCAAGAGGTGAGATATGAGAAACTCAAGGACCCACCAAAGGGCGGGAGAGTGAGAAGGTAGGGCTGGTGTGCCACAGCCGGAGACATTCTGAGCACTGGTTGGGGGAGAAAAGATGAAAGAGAAAGGCAAAATGGAGGAAAAAATGTAAGAATGGGGAAAGTTTTCATTCTGGATAGAAAGGAAAGGGGTTTGCTACAGGGTGATGCCCTCTATATACAGATAGGAGCAGCATCGCACTCGCACATCCTAGTCTTCATGGGGGACTTCAACCACCCCGATATCTGTTGGAAGGACAACACAGCAGGGCACAAGAAATCCAGAAAGTTCTCGGAACGCATTGATGATAAATTTCTTCTTCAAATGATCAAAAAGCCAACAAGGAAAGGAGCCATGCTGGACCTTGTCCTTACTAACAAGGAGGGGATGGTGGGGAATGCCACGTTCAAGCGTAGCCTTGGCTGCAGCGATCATGAAATGATGGAGTTCAAGATTCACAGGACAGCGAGGAGGGTGTGCTACCCTGGACTTCAGAAGAGCAGACTTTGGTCTCCTGAGAGATCTGATTGTGAGGATAGGATGGGAAAAAGAACTGGAGGGGAAAGGGGCCCAAGAGGGCTGGTTGGTATTGAAGGATCGCCTCCTCCAAGCTCAGGAGAGGTGCAAACCAAAAAAGAAGAAGTCGGGCAAAATAGCCAGCAGGCCTGCGTGGATTCCTGGAATTAGGAACTGCTGGACAAGCTCAGGACCAAAAAGGAGGCCTATAGAGGGTAGAAGCAGGGACGGGCAGAATACAGAGAAACAGTCCAAGTGGTCAGGAACGAGATCAGGCAAGTGAAAGTCCAGGCAGAACTAAATCCAGACAAGAACAAAGACAGTAAGAAAAACTTCTACAGATATGTCAGGGACAAAGGCAAAACTAGGGAAGTTGTGGGCCCTCTCTGGAAGGAAACAGGAGACCTGGCCACCCAGGATATGGATATGGATATGGATAAGGCTGAGCTACAACTTCTTTGCCTCAGTCTTCACCAGAAAGGCCTCAAACCACACTGCCCAAGTCATGGAAGGCAAAAACAGGGGCTCTGCAAATGAAGAACTGCCCACAGTACAAGAAGATCAAGTTCGAGACCTCTTAAGGAACCTGAAGGTGCATAACTCCATGGGACCTGAAGAAATCCATCCACGGGTCCGGAGGAAGCAGGCAGATGAAGTTGCTAAGAAGTTGCTAAGCCGCTTTCCATCATATTTGAGAAATCATGGCAGTCTGGTGAAGTTCCTGCAGACTAGAAGAAGGGGAACATAACCCCAATATTCAAAAAAAGGAAAAAAAGAAGACCCAGGGAACTATAGGCCAGTCAGTCTCACCTCTGTGCCTGGAGAAGAGAAGGCTCTGAGGAGAGCCTTTCAATATCTGAAGGGAGCCTACAGGAGAGCCGGAGAGGGACTCTTTGTCAGGGAGTGCAGTGACAGGACAAGGGGCAACGGTTTTAAATTGGAAGAGGGGAGATTTAGATTAGATACTAGAAAGAAATTCTTTACAGTGAGGGTGGTGAGGAACTGGAACAGGTTGCCCTGGAAGTGTTCAAGGCCAGGGGCTTTGAGCAACCTGCTCTAGTGGGAGGTGTCCCTGCCCATGGCAGGGGAACTGGAACTCAATGATCTTTAAAGTCCCTTCCAACCCAAACCATTCAATGAAACAAAGTGGAGATGTTACCTGCAGTCCATCCATGGGTTCTGATGCCCATGCCTGAGTTGCTCTGCCCCAGCTCTGCCCATCCACCTGCATCCAGCCATGGGACCAAAGCGAGAACCCATCAGGCTCCCTTCATCGTGAAGTGCCACTGTTCAACACACTGAGCATTATCCTCACCATGGTGGCCTAAGCCAGGATTAGCACCCACATTCCCCAAGGCTGGAAGACCCCTTTCCTTCCCCGGGTGGCACATCTAAGCCCCAGTGCCGTGGCTCCAGCTCCGCCGCCCTTTGAAGAGCGGAGCTCTGGGTATCTGCTCATGCCCAAGGCACAACAGGATTACCAGTGCCACCCTGAGTCCTGGGTTAGTTTGACTGGTATCACAGAGGCCAAGCAGGACGCAGGCTGAGAGCTCTGGTCCTGTCAGACATGAATCACAGCACACCCTGTGAGCCTCTCGGGTACCAGACAGGACAGGGTTGAACTCCTGTCCCCAACCCCGCTGCCCAACAGCGGGAGAAACAGGGACTCAGCCCCAAGGGTCTGTGCCCTTACGAACACCCAGCACCTGCCCCATCTCCTCCACCTCTGTATTTCGTCCCATGATGTGGGACACCTTGCTGTCACCTTCCCCATCGGTGCCAGCCTGCCATTAGCATCCGTTCTCCTGCTCCATTTCAGAGAAGCCCATAATTAACAAGGGATAGGGACAACGGAGGGCAAACAGCAGCTCTTCTGAGCAGCCTGGGGCTGAGCACCGTCCCTGTCTGGACCTGGAGCAGAGACAAATGACCCTCACATGTATCAAAGCCTCAGAGATGGATGATGGGCTCCAGCAGCCACCAAGGGGCAGCGAGAGTCACATCCTGCATCCCTAAGTGCCATCCCACACCTCCACCTCGCTCTTGATTGATGACAGATTTTCCTCCCAGTCCGGAGAGGAGGACTCGGGGGATTCAACCCATGGGACTGGGGACAGCCAACCTTGCCCCCTGTCACATCTCTACCTAAGGCTGTGCTGAGACATGCGGGGACAACATTGAAACCAGCTCGGCCCCTGCTGAGGGCACCTCACCCTTCCTCCAGCATCTTCCCTCCTCCAGCAGGCCATGGGCACAGGGCAAATTCCTCAGGCACCATTAATCTGGGTTAATGAGGCTGCACAAAGGGGAGGCAGGACACCAGCACTGCCTTTCCCACCCAGGCACACCCGCAGCCCCTGACTCCCAAACCACTGCCTGCCTGATGCACCACAGGGCTCCCTCCTCCTCCCTCTTCTCCATTGCCTTTGGTGGGAGGCCGAGGCTATTCTCCCACCTGAAAAGGCAAAATTAGTCAGTGTTCAAGCCTGTGAATAGGCACAATGGCTCCAACAGGAGGAACCCAACAGAGCTGGGGCCTCCCAGTTCATTTCCATCTCAATGGGGTGGCTTTTCACCCTGCCCTATCCCCATGGGGCCACCGCAGAGGTCCTGAGCAAGAGTCAAAGTCTAAAGCAGGAGTCATGCTCCTGCTCTTCCCAGTAGAATAGGGGTCATAGACCCCATTTCGGGGGCAGAGAGATGCAGAGAGAGTGCTCAGCAGCTTCATGCTTCACCAACCAAACCAACCCTGCCAGCCTGTAGGGAAAACCCAGTGCCTGCTGCCGGCGCTGCACAACCCCAGCCATGGGCAAGTCCACATGGATCCCTTTCCTAATGCAGCCTCCCCAGAGGTTTAGGGGGACTCAGTGTCTCCATCAACAACCCTAAAGCATTGCTCTTCCTCCTCGCTCTCCCAGCGCAGCTGAGCCACATCTACCGCTGCCTCACACAGCCCCACAACAACATGGGCAGGACCAGAGAGGGCACACAGGCACAAACCTGCTGGTTCTCGCTTTTTTTAACCTTTTTCCAACCCTATTATTTCCAGGACGGCAGCCCCTGCTGAGGCACGCGATGGTCTGCAGGGACTGGCTGTGAAGGTGATGCTGGTACAGACCTGCCAGCTCCTAAACCCACCCCACGGGGCAGCGGGAACCAGGTCAGAGGGCTGCCAAGAGTCATTTTGCCCTCAAACCCCTTTTTGGGGACCATTACAGAAGCCAGCTTTGCACCCCAGCAGCCCCTTTGAAGACATGGCATCTTCAGGGTCCACCTCCACGCCTGAGCCTCCTCCAGCTTCTGGCAAGGCACCGCTCCCCAAAAAGTCACCGACACCGGCACGTCCTGGCAGCGATGCTGCCTTACCCATCCATGGCAGCCGGCGCGGGCTGATGGATTGGGGTGAGGTGGCGCATTGCCTGCGGGCGCCCGGCACCGGGGCCAGGGAGAGGCGAGACATCGTGCACCGTCAGCGCTTTCGGCGGGGAAGGCTGGAGCGGGGCTGGCGGTGGCTGCCTCCCCCGGCTGGCCGGGCGCCAGGCTCCCAGCCCTCGCTCACCTGCCGGGCTTTGTGCGGAGAGCAGAGCAGATGGGGGAAAAAGGAGGAGGAAAAAAAAAAAAATAATAAATAAGAGGGTTATGGTTTGTGAGTCAAAAAGCCTGGAGGCACGGGGGAGCAGAGGGGTTGGGAGGGATGGAGGGAGCCCCCCATACCTCATCTCCCTCCCCAAGGCTGCATGAAGGCGCCAGAGCATCCCTCGGAGAGGTGGGGACATGGAAACGCTTGGCCCCATCCACCCCGTGTGAGGCAGGAGCCCCAGCCCCGGCGGCGTCCCCCTCAGGAGTCACTCGAGGACGGAGCTGACAGCTGCCTGCAGCCCCGGCCCCGCTGCCCCGGCTGGTCCCCGAGGCCAACCGTTCACGATGAATTTCTAATTGTTTCCTCCAACAATGAGACATCCTGTTCGGAGCCAGGCGGCTCAACAAAGCCCCGATGCGAGGAGCGGGGCCCCTTCCTGCTGAGCAGGAGCGGGGCGATGCCGAGTGCTCCCCACCATGAGCACTCCACCGCCGCCCTCCTCCCCATCACCCCATCCACTTAACACGCCAGCTCTCCAGCCACCACCTTGATTAAAACAGCTTAACGACTCCAGCGAGAGCTCTCTCGAGGGGGCGGGGAGCCGCCGAGAGGTATTTGATGGATTCACTTTGGCAACCGTCGGCTACCTTGTCATGCCAATAAAATTATTGCCATTGATTGGGGCGAGGCGCAGAGGCACGCTCCGAGGAGCAGATCTCCCTCCTGGGGCTGGGCGCAGGCTCCAACAGGGGCTGAATCCATGTGGGGAGGGGGCGAGGGGTCCCCCAGGGGGACGGGATGGGGACATGGAGCGGGAGAGGGCAGAAGGAAGAGGCAGGAGGAACAAAAGGCCCTTGTGCCGGGCAGCCAGCTGGGGAGAGGCAGCATCAAGGGGCAGGAGAGGATTTCCAGGAGCCGCGCTGGGGTCAACGCTCGGGGAGTCCTCAAGGGTCACCAGCTGACACCGCCAGGACCAGGGCAGGCTGTATGCCCTAAAACTACCCCCCTGCTCTCCAAAAAAACCCCACGGAGGCACAGACAGTAAGCAGGGTAGCTGGCAGCAGGGTCACGAGGAGGGCCGTGCGCTCCGGGAGCCGGATTTCACGCGCCGAGACACAAAGGGCCCCTTTTCAACCGGAGCCGCTTACCCTGAGCACTAATCTGAGGGCGACAGGAAAGGACCCACGGGGACGGGGACCAGCAGAACCGGCAGGGAGCCCGACGGCTTCTCCTTCCAGCTCACATGGACCACGGTCAGGTCATGCATCATACCCAAGAGGCCAACACACAGGTGCTTCTGCGATGGCAAGAGGGCCAGCAGGCAATAGCAAAATCCCCCAAAAGCCCCCAGTCGGCAGCTCCCCCTCCCCACAGCATCTGTTTTCAGGCTATACTGCCCAGACACACCAAGGGTTGTGAACACACCAAAGCATCCTTCTCCAAAGCTATAAGAAAACCCTACTCAAAGGGGGTGCCTCCGTGGGCTGCCCAACCTGGTCCTCCCAAAGAACCCCTGTCCCCCTGCACTCAGGAGGGGGCTGCAGGGGACCCCCTGGGCCCTCCCCAGGACGGGAGAGCACCACCGCCTCCTGTTGTATAGGGACGGGGATGACCCACTTAGCGTGAAGAGTTTATTTATTAGTATTATTATTATTAAAGTGGAGAAGCCAAAGAAGCCAGACGTGGGGCCAGTTCAGCTGTGCTTTCCGTGGGAGAGAATAAACAAGCTGCGGCAAGCGTGAGCCCCGGGGGGGGGAACCGATTCCCGACGGAGACACGTCCTGATGCGCTCGTGCCGGAGGACAGCCGGTTTCGGGACAGGGCAGGGAGCTGCAGGGATTATGGTGGCGACCAGGTAGCGAGATAATCCTCAAAAAAATGAGAGCTCAGCTGGCTGGGAGAGATGTGTCATCCAACGCCATCCTGGATGGAGTGCGCTGGTTCCACCATCCCACAACCATGCCCCCCCTTTAGGAATCCCCAGCGCCTGGATCCCAGGTGGTGCTGGATGTCTCCTGGGGGGCTTGTGGCAGGAGGGACATCCCGCAGCCTCCTTGCTCCACAGCAGCCAGGGGACGGCTGGGAGCCATCAGTTGCTTCCAGGGGGAAGCTCACCTCACCCCCCCCAAAAACAGCCCGGCAGCACCCAAAACTGGGTCAACCCACAAGGGTCACACCGGAGCCCTAATGCGGGGCCTTGTTTGCATAACAAGGAGCAGATGGCAAGCTAACGAGGGCAGCCCCAGAATGCCCCCACCGTCCCAGCTCTGAGCTGCCTGCCCAGTACGGCGCAGTTACTGGGAGGGGTCTGCACCATCAGCACCGTCCCCCTCCCCTGTCCAGCACCCTCCTTCTTCCCCCTCTCTCTACAACACTTGAAGCACACCCGAAATCAAGTCCTCAGCGGGCACAGGTTAAGAGGTGACTACAGGCACAGTGTCAAAGGTGTGACTGAGCACTCCCATTGCAATTACACACACGGCTCTCTGTCTGCCCAAGAAATTGGAAAGACAATCTGGGGAAATGACAACCGCCCAATAAAAAGGATTGCCAAGCAAGGACGAGTGGTGGTTTCCAGGGAAAACCCGAGCGTTAGGAAGCACGCCTTGCAGGGAATCCTGGACACCCCCGCTGCAGCGTGCTCACAGCTCACATCCCCGTGTCACTTCCCCGTCTGCGGCGCCCTCAGACCACAGGGTGGAAGGTCGGGTCGCCATCACACCGGCTCGGGGAAGCGGCTCCCCGGCAGCGTGAGAAGTCACCCCCGCATTGCTCACCCGGGCAGGGGCAGGAATTCCCCAACCGCCCCAATCCCATGACTGCTGGCAGGGAGGAGAGCGAGCACGCGGGGCCCCAGGGCTTTCCAAGCCCAGCCTCTCCGCATAACTCAGTGCCAGCCAAAGATAACTTGCCGGGGGCAAGCCTGAGAACGGGCTGCCACGAGCTTCGCCGCTGCATCCCGCTCAGCATCCCGTATCTCCATCCCCCCCAGCGCAACCCCATCCCACTGCCAGTTTCACCAATCTGATGGTGCCTGCAATATCCTTACACCCCACCCCACCTCCCCCCAAAATTAGGGTCCCCCTGCAGCTGCGGCGGCAGCAGGTGCTGCCCATCACCCTGGCCTGGTGGCAGCAACTGTTGGCAGCAAGGCTGGGGAGAGGTTGCAAGGCAGCCAGAGGCTCGCATGGCTTTTTTTTTGGGGGGGGGTGGGGGGGTGGGGATACAAAGGGAGGCTCTGTCTGCACACAACAGCCTGGACAAATGCTGGGCACAGGAGCTGCCATCCAAGGAAAATCCAGACGCGGCAGTGACTCTTCCCTGACCTTACCCCGGCCCAGATGGCGAGATGGGTGCCCCCTCGGTGGAGCGGCATCCATTACAGGGCTCCCGGGGAGGGGGGCACCCAGCTGTCGGCACAGCCCCCCCTCCCCAAAGGAGATGCCAGGGGGTGCCGGCAAGGGCAAGGGGGGGACCAGAAAAGTCACCAGGCTGCACCAAGCCTAACGCAGGTGCTTGCCAAGGGGACAGGGGGAAAGACTGACAGCTCGGAAGCAGAGGGACTGCGACCGCTGCTGAGGGGTGCACCCCTCCTGCACCCTCTGCCCGGGCCACACTGCTCTACCCCAGCCAGGCATCCCACCCCCTGGATGAGGACACCTTGACACCACTCAGGGACAGATGGGAAGCCCCCCAGGCAGGGGGGAGCTCTCCCTTCCCTCCGGCCCCGCCGGCAGCCAGGCGGCAGGATCAGGAGATCAGGTAGCTGCTGAGGCAGCGCTTTGCCAGGCTGGAGAGGCAGGGGCTGCCACAGAAGGGCTGGGCTGCCCACCCCAAGGTCACTGCAGGGAACAAGTTGGGGACCCAGCATCACAGGGCTCGGAGCCTGCAAAGTTCTCCCTCGCTGCTATCAGAGAGCTCTGCCACCCCAGGAGCTCTCAGGGCTCCAGGCAGGACCAGTCTACAAAACCTAGCCAGAGTCCAGGTGCTGGGACATGCTCCTGCTCCATGTCCTTGTCCCCTGCAGGGCCAGAGAGCCAGAGCAGCTCTTTGGGGGACTGAGCTTAGAAACCATCAAAAAGAAAGCTGGGGAAAGTCCTGCCAGAGAGGAGGATGCTCAAACCACACCTGGGCTCCAAGTCCTAGCCTCAGCCATGGCTTCGTAGGATGCAGCCTGCACTCTGGCCAGGCAGCCATCCTCGATTGCCGCTTACAAGTGGCTCTGAAGGCACAAAGACCAGAGAGAAACCAAAAAAAAGGAGGGAGAAGAAAAAACAAATCACCATGTAAAAAGCAACTTCCAGCCCCGCTAGATAAATAAGGAACTAGAGGTATAACACTGACCCTGTGGCTTTGTGAACCCTCCTACCACACTTCTTCCCATCCCCATTTAAAACCTCCCATCTGGAGCCCAGCGGCAGGAGAAGCCACCAGCAACGTGACACCAGTCCCTCTGGATCCCTCATCGATCCGGAAGGGAGGACGAGCTGCCTCCATCAGCTCCCCCACAGCCCTGCTCAGCCCTGGCGCCACTATGCCCACCCCCCTGGAGGACCACAGAAAGCAGAGAAGACCACCAGCATCCTGCCCCCCGACCTCAACACATGCTGCCCATGTGTGTCCCCCCGCCCTTAAACACACTGCTAATAGGCAGGTCCAGGTCCTGGGGAAAGATGGGTAGGGAGAACAGGATACATGGAGGCTATAGCCCACAGCAGCATCCTACTCGTGATTCCTGTCAGGGAAGCAACCCTGCAACCTCCAAGGCATCCTGACCAGCACAGATGAGGAGAAGCAGCAAAAATGGACGGTGCTGTACCCAGGACAGGATACTGGAGCACCTCGCGAGCCACAGAGCGAAAGGCTGGATGCCCTGGTGAAGTCCTGGTCCTCCTGCCCCTGGCAGGGATCATACCAGGACCTTTGTGCTGCCTTTCCCCGGCTAAGGATGCATTTAATGCAAGCTGTGTTTATACAGCGCATGTACAGCTGTAATTATAGGCACGATGTTATGATAACAGGAAATCCGTGCCCTGTGGAGATGCAGGCAGAGAAAGGCACACACGGAGCTATTTGCTAATTGCCACCAACAAGCAGCCTTTTGTGCAACAGCAGGGTATAGGAAGAGAAATTTCCCCTGCGCCAGGCTGGAGCCACCAGCACCCACCTCTGCCCAGGTCAATGGCAAAGCCATACGGACTGGACAGACAGAGCCTGCCCTGTGGCAGCTACAGGGCAAATCCACCTCCCTGAGACACAATGGGACAGGCTCCGATCTGCCAATGCCTAGAACTCAACTTCCCTAGGTTGTAACACCTCCAAAAGACCAAGGTTTTGTAAATTCGGTTGGCAAGAGAGGAGCAAAGGGAAGTTGCCTCTCACTGGCCCTTTGCGTGTTACCTCCGATACACCGTCATGCAATGATGGATGCAACTGCAACAGGCAGCAAGGTGAGCGCTCATCCCTCCCCATCAGCATCACTGAGAGCTTTCCTACCTTTTTGATCTTCCCGCTCCGTGTGCCCGCAAAGACGACGGTTTGTCCTCTGTAGTCATAGGCAGCCACCGAGGTCATCCCATCCTCCTTATCCACGAAAAGCGGGGTCCCCTCGATGGTGACGGTCCCGCCCAGCGGCTGGTTAAAATCCTGGCCACAGAAATTGTCGTCGATCTGCAGCGGCTGTCAGAGGAAAACAGAGGAGAGGTGAGCTTTTTGCCAATGTGTCAACACGTTGGACCTCCCAGATGGCTATCGGCCGTCTCCCCCCTCCACCCCATCGGCTACAGTAGCTCCATCCCTTGCCCTTCCTGTCCCAGCCATCCCACCTCACCAGCCAAGGGAAGAGATGAGCTGATGCTTCCCTAAAATTCCCTACACGCTGATGTAAGGCACTTGGGACACATCCGAGGCGTGTAGCCCCTCTCTGCATCTGAACAAGTTTTGCAGACGAAGACCAAGGCGCTCAGTCCTCTGCATCTTTTGGAGCAGCACCCACAAACCCAGCGGGAGCCAGTGCAGCATCCCTGCTCCCCCTCCATCCCCACCACCGCCAGCTCAGACACAGGGGATGCCGGCAGGAGCTCCCCAGCACACACACACCCCCACACCCACCCACCCTCCCTCCCTCTCTCCTCCTCACCGCGGAGGTAGCTTCAAAAAGAAAACGGCTTGGCAGTAAAGCAGGAGGGACCGAATCCTGCGCCACAGCCTTCCCCAGAGACAAAACACTTCCCAGCCAAGGCCGTGCCAAGACAAACAGGTCGGGGCTCCTGAAAGAGCCTCACTTCAGACAGCAGAGGCTCCAGCAAACACACTACCCACCTGCCAGCCCTGCTCCTCCTCCCGCAGGAACGTCTTTGGGAAATCCCCGCATTTTTTTTGGTGCTGCCTTGCCCCAGACAAGGCGCCTGGCTCAGCCAGCTGCCTCCTCGGTTCAGCGCTCACCCACAGGTCCGGGAGAAGCTTTTGCAAGCTCTCGCCTGCGCTAGTGAGCGAGGAAAAGCCAGAGGGATGCCCCCTGTGAAAGCCAGGATGCAGGAAGGGGAGGGGGAGCGGGACCAGCTCCGCAGCACTCACTCCCTCCACCCAGCATCCTCACCACACTGCCCTCACCTGCCGAGCAGAACAGCAGACCCTGGCCACAGGTGTCTGGCCTGTGGGGAGCACATGGGCCTCATGGAGGTTCACATGTGGTCACACAGCACCAGCAAAATCCGCCACCAGCATCCCCTGGCCCATCCCAGGCAGCAAGGGGTTCCAGCCAAATCCCCGAGGGTGGCAGCGAGCCTGGGTGCAGGAGGTGAGGGCGGCATGGCAGGCACGGCCGACGGGGAGACAGCCTGCTCCGGCCACGGGATTCTTCCGCTTCATGAGGTTCCTTATGTAACTTCGAATTTAAAGGGGAGAGAGGTTTTTTGGCAGGCAGCGGCCTCCAAACGCATGCCAGTCCCCAAGGGGCTTTAAATCCATACAGCATGTGCACGGAGCATATGGGAAAACGCCGAGCTCCCCATCTCCACAGACACAAGGGCTCCGCCATTCCCACTCGGCTGCCCGGGAAGCGAGGGTCAGCCCAGATCGGCTCCCACCAGCAACCCGCCATCACCCACGGGGAGCAGGGAAAACTCAGCACTTTTCCATACCCCAGGCACGACGCACTCACAGCCATGATGGCGTCAGCCTCCCACAGTCACGGCCAGGCTGCTCGCCCTCCTCTCGGTGCCACCACACTGGCCCCTGTGCTCAGCGGTCCCCCACCAGACTCAGCGCCGTGCCAGCCTTCCAGTGAGGGAGGGAGGACCAGGAATGACACCAGTTGGTCACGTCCAGCCTCCCCGGTCGGTCTGGGGATGCTGGGCTGCTTCCTCAATTACTCTGACTTCTGGTTTTGCGGGTGCCTGAGTTGGTCTACAGCCGAAGATTGACTCTGTCCCCCCCCGCGACCTTCCCTCATCCTTCCCTACACTGGGGAAAACTCCTACAGGTGGGTGTGAGGGATGCAGGGATCCCCAAGACAGGAAAGTGGGGCACCACACACCTCCTCAGCCACAGGGAAAGGGAGGAAGGAGAATTAGGTCCTCTCCACCCATCCTCTGAATCCCAGCCTTGCAAGCGCTCTCTCCTATCCATCACCCAGCACACACGCTAAGCATCCTCCTCTGCATCACCCAAGCTGGACGTCTTCAAACAGCAGATCGGAGAAAATGATCTTCCCAACCACTGAGCGAGATGGGAGCAATGCTCAGCCGATACCCAGCTCCCACCCAGACATCCGAGATCCTTCAGCAGCTTTGCTGGGAAAAAAAATACCCTCTGTCCCGGACGGCCGCAAGCAATAGCGGAGAGGTTAAGGGCAATGCCATGGAGGCATTTAAGCCCCGGCAGCCCCTGGGTGCAGTTTCTGCTCTCTCCATGCTCAATCTGCAGCTTCCCCAACCCTTCGCCTGCTGAATATGCAAGAGGAGAGATGTTTACGGTGTTTACTCCTCTCTGCTTTGTCTCAACAAACTCTCTGGGAAACGACAAATACAGCTGCGCTCCGGGACCATGAGGAGCACCCGCCGCCGCCGTGATGCAGACACCACCTCGATAAATAATTACACCAACAATTAGCTCATTAACAGCAAACTGCCTCATTAGGGGAAGCGCAGGCAGGCGGCACGGCGAGGTCAGGCCAAGGGCGGTGGTATGGGGGTTATGGCACCAACCGACAGCCCTGGGGGATGCGGGCTGGGGGGAGAGGCAAGGCAGAGGGATGGAGGGAGAAGGATGGAGGGACAGAAGGACAGCAGGACAGCTGTCCCTGGGCCGGTGCCGGCAGGGACCGACACGCACCATGGCACGCCAGGGCCAGTGACCTTGCAGCGTTTCAGCTTGCAGATGCTGGGATCTGCAGGAGGCATTCAGCTCTGCCCACTCTCCCATTTGCAAGGGTGTTTGCACGGACCATGGACTCAGCCCATTGCAAGGCAGGGGTTGTTTGTTTTGGGGGTTTGGAACTATTTTTTTATCTACCTTTTTTTTTTTCCTTTTGTTTTTATTTCAGTGCTTTCCTTTGGCACCCCTCTCAGCTGCACCTGGCCCCCCCCTCCACAGCACTGCAGCCTTCTGCTCTCCCAGTGCTGACCCACCTCCCCCAAACTCAGATTTCCCAGGGGAAGGGGCCTGCTAAAGGAGGGAGAGCGGGCCCGCAGCACCAAACGAGCAGGAGCAGGCGTCTCCTTGATGTGCCTTGTCTCATTGCCTCCCTTCAAGCCCACTTACGAAAGCAATGAGGGAGCAGACAGCAGAAGCAAGGCTCACACTGCTCAGCATTATTAATTAGCCAGCAATTCACCAGTCAACACCATTACAGGCACACCTCATCCCCCTGTACACCTCTTGGGGGCTGCGATGGAGGATGCAGGGGGACAAGGAGAGCCAGGGAGAAGTCTGCAGGAGGTAGGTACCAAGTGCCAGGCTGGGATGCCAGGCTTTTTGCACGTGAATCACTGCCCAGGAATAATCCCAGTGTGGTACAGTTCATTAACACATGCATTTCTCTGGATGCCCCAGGGAAGGATTTGGCTCATCCTGGCCCAGTTTGGGCCAGTTTGTCACCAGCCATTGCCCTGTGCCAGCCGGCTGGGCAGCAAGCTCCACCAAGGAATCAAAGCGCATTTTCTCCTTGGGGGAGCCCGGGGAGAACTGCTGCCCATGTCCTGCCAGCTCTGGGCACTGGCTCTGCCTGCGCTGCCAGCCCGGGGGTCAAGGATTCCAGGAACCCCAAATCGCTCCCTACTGCAGCATCTCCACTCCAGCTGCAACCCGCTGCCCTTTCCCAGCTACATCTGATCCTCGTCCCCCCATTTTGGGGACAGGCATGCTAGGCAGATGAGCTGAGAACATCTGGCTGTGGGCACATGAACCTCCAGTCCCTCCACTGTGCTGGGGAAGCGAAGAGCTGAGCTACGCAACACCAAGCACCTCCTCGAGCAGCAAAACCTCTGGACAGGCTCAGCAGTGATTTAGGCAGCGGTGCTGGCACAGAGGAACGCATCAGATTGGTCCTCAAGGTGCTTCTGCTGCTCGTGCTTGGGTCTGAGCACACTGACCAGCACGAGCTGGACCCACTGCTTTTCACACTGCTGGGTCACCAGATCCCAGAAGAGAAAGAAAAACAGGAGATAGGAATTCGCTCTGCTCACAAGCACCAGGGAGGAACCACCATCATCTCCTGAGCTGGATGCCAGGCCTGGTGGCCTCTCCTCCTGGCTCCAGCACCAGGGATTGGAGCTGCCCTCAGCGCTGGTGGATGAGCATCCCTTGCCCCAGCGCTGCTCAGCATCTGGGAGTGGGGCACCAACAAAGCCTTCTCCAGCGTCGACCAGCCTCAGCCCCTTGCTACCATAAAGGTGTGGAGTGGGAGAGTTCCTGCGATATTTTCCATACGGATGGGGTATAAATCCCAAGCAACTACTGACTTGAGCAATTACATGCTGCCTCCTTAAAAATAAAAAACCAACATGCTCTTTATTTTCTGGCCAGCCCTCACCACTGAGAGATCCATCACTGCCACAACCCACCCCAGAGGTGGCTGCATTTTATTAGGGGCACAGAGGTTCCTGCCAAAGAGAGGTTACATGCTCCACGGGGTCTGGTTTGGCTTGCGCTCAGCACAGCAGGGGGCTGAGGGCTTGACTCATGATCCAGTCGTGCCTTTCTAGGCTCTTCTTGGCAGCTGGAGAAGGACAGGGACAGAAAACACCACCTGCCCCCCCTGAGGGAGCACAGGACCCCCCAACCCAACCCATTGGAAAGCAGGAGCCACCCCATCATGGTGTGCGTCCTTCCACCCCACAAGAGCTATGTCTGCAGGACCCAAAGAGCACCTCAAGGATCCACCCATTCATACAGGCTCAGCCACCAGGTAGCGATCCCAGGACCCTTCTAGCATGAAACCCCCCCACAAAGGGGTCAGAGCCCCCTCCCCAAGCCCGGGGGGCACAGCGCTGCTGCCAGGGGATGCAAGCTGGGAGTGCGGGAGGAGGCAGCGAGCATCTCCTCCGCCAGAGCCAGCAGCTGCGCGACCCAACAGGCAGCAGTGTAACGATTTCATCATTTTCCAGCAAAATTGAATTAGTTCAAAGCCAAAATCTGATTTGCGAGCCCAGCGCTCTTGACAGCAAACCCTTTACTTTGTCAGGCAGCTGTTAGCTGTCTCCTCCGGAGCTGTGGGGAGGACGGTGGGAGGGAAGGCAGGGCTGCTCCACAGGGACCTCCCCCCTCACCTGCCTGCACCACCAGGCACCCAAAACCCTGCTCAGGGAGGGCTGGGGGCTTGAGGTGGGTGCTGAGGACCAGCACGGGGCAGGTGGGAAGAGGTGGGAAATAGCAGGGGTGCCAGTACCTCCACCAGACCCTCCCAAATACACATACAGCACCCCAAGTCTCCTCTCTGCCATGTATCTGACCCTCCCTGGGGACCACACAGCCCAGCTTGGTGATACCCAAAGTAAGACCTCCCTGTCACCCAGAGCTGTAGCCTCCCTGTGACCTCCTGCGGTTTATAACGTTGCCTGGGAAAAAAACCCAACAATAGCAATAGTTCTGCTGAAAAACAAACCCAGAGAGCCAAGCAGGGAGGTCCCCACACTTCCCACCACTCATAGTTGCTCTGTGTGGGGCCTGAGCCACAACCAGGGACCAAAGATGCCCACGTGAGCACCAGGCAGGAGGACACATCTCTGGAGACAGAGGGGAGCACTCCCTCAGCTCTGGGATGCCAGCACTCAACTCCTGCACCTCTGGATGATAGTTTGTACTGGCTACTCTCAACAACCCACCTCACTGATGGTGGCTGGTGTCCTCTGTCCTCCTCTCCAGCACCCCATGGAGAGGACATGGTCCCTCCATGCTAAGCATCTGACACTGGGACCACCAATGTCCCCTCCTCCCTCCATCAGGTCTGCACTCTCCGACCCCCACATCCTGCTGCCCCAACACCTTCTGCTTGGCCACCACCAAGCCCCAGGTGACAACGCTCACAAATTCACATGTGCCATCTGCAAGGGACTCCCCAGCCAAGTTGCAGCAGATACCCAGAGGGCTGAGCATCCTGCCCTCCCAGGACTCACCAACAAACTCCAAAACTACAGGGCACAGGCACCAGAAGCAAACACCTGAATCAACACAGGGGCCCTTGCTTGGGGCTCTTTGCGGGCACCAATGAAACCCAAATGCAGATGGCCACCCCACAATGAAGCCATGATCCCCATGAGGAACGCTACCGAGCAAGCTGAATGCCCAGCTCCAGCAGCACGCCAGTGTTCCCACCAGGAAAACACGGCTCAGGTTGGGACACCAGCAAGGATATGGCCAGAGAACACCACCAGGAGCCAGAAACAGCCTGGCTTGGGTAGAGACAAACGGGAACTTACCGAGTTGATGCAGCCCAGCTCCTTATTCAAGAGCCAGGGCAGCGAGAGTTTCCCTTCCCCTCTGTAACACGACTGGATACGCTCTTTGATCTTATCCTTGATCTTCTTCAACGTGAAGAGGCAGAGGACAGACTCCTTGGGAGGCTTAACCCTGTTTTTCTGGCCCTGGGAGAAGATGGTGAAGAGGATATCCTCCCTCTCCGAGATGCCCAGGTACTTGGCCAAAGCCTTGCCAGGCTTGGTCAGATAGGCGTCCTGGATCAGGCGGTACTCGATGCCATCCTGCACACAGCCGATGGGGAACTCCACGTAGGAGTAGAACTTGGGGTCGTCCACACAGAGACGGACGATCTTGGAGGTGAAAAACTGCTCCCCGGTGGAGTCAGGTGAGGTGAGCTGGGTGTCCAGCTGCAGGGTCAGGTAGTAAACAAACTGCTCACTGCTGAAGCTGTAGATGTAGTAGATGTCGAAGGTGGGGAACTTGGAGAGCGTATCCGAGGGGATCTTGAGCTGGGAGGAAACAAACTCGTCCTGGTAGACAAAACCAAACATCTCTGCATTCTCCTCGTTGGCCATCAGCTTGCGGCTGGAGAGTGTGGGGAAGTACTCTGACTTCCCATCAATTGGCGTCCCAATGAAGAGCTTGTTCTGCCCATTCAGCACCTCAATGATGACCCCAGACATGGTGCCTGACTCGTTTACACTGGAGAGGTAGTGCTCCTTGCGGTGGTGGGGTTCACCCAACTTGAAGAGGTCGTCCAGCCGCAGGAACTGGCAAATACCCTGGGAGGCACTGCCACAGGCAATCAGCCGGTTCCCCGAGTAGTCCACCAGCAGCAGTTTGTTCACATTGTTGGTGGTGACCAGCCCGTGTGGGCAGGACTGAACACTGGGTGGAGGGTAACACTTCTCATTGTCCTCCACGGGCCCCGTCACATGAGTCCGCAGGAGCGTGAGGTTATTGGAGAGCTTGTAGATCCGATTAACAGCCCCCACATAGACCTCCCCGGTTTTGTTATGGACCACTAAGTGTGTCAAGCTCCAGTCTGTAACCGGGAAAGTCCTAAAGGGAGACTTGGGGCTGCCTTCCGCCAGCGGTAGCCAGGTGCTCCCCAAGAGCAGCAAGGTCCAAATGTTGATGGACAAGTGGTGCTTGAGCCAAAGGAGCCACATTGCAGCAGCCTCACATCCAGTCAAGGCCATGCCCAAACCCAACCACAAAATAAATAGAAACAAACCCAAACTAAAGGGAGAAGGGAGGGAGGAGGAGCTAACGGGACACAGTCTCCTCTGCTTCTGCTGCGCTCAGCATTCAGGGCATCGTGGGCACGGCCAGTCCGGTCAGCCCTAGAGGGAGAAAGACAAGAAGAGAGGGGTTAGGAGACTTTCCTGCACAGTGTCAAGCCTGTTCCACCCCACCCAGCAGAGACTCTGGTGCTTCACACTCTTTTAGGGAGCTGCCGCACGCTTTGTCTCACCATCCCAGCCTCAACCACCAGCACCACCATCCAGTGGCCTCCTAAAGAGGGGCATCATCCAGCCCTCATCCCCACCTAGATCCTCTCGGGAAGAGCAGCAGCCACCTGAGCACGCCTGAAGCCACTGGCTGGACCCAACCAGCACATCCCTGTCAGCCAGCAGCCTCGTGATGTGCTCCGGCACACCTACTGCATACCAACGCCTTGGCTGGCCCCAACCTGCTTTTAAGACCACCAGCAGCTCCACAGTGTTAGCCAGGGATGGCTGCTAACAAGCCACGAGAGAAGCCCCCTGGCCTGCTGCCCCTGCCCCGCTCCATCGCAGCACTGGGAGCGGATGCAAAAACCCAGTTTGCAGGAAGCCCAGCTCGAGCCCCTATGCAGAGGAGGACCTTTTAAAGGCAGTGGGAGAGCCGAGAGCCCTGGCATGCTGCCTGCTGTCCCTGCCACCTGTCTGCATGGTGAAGCCCAGGAGAGCTGTGGGCAGGAGGAGTCGGGGGGAGCGGGCACAGCAAGGAGAAGCACGTCCTTCTGCCATTTATATGCATTAAGAAACGCACGGCCAGCCATCAGGCAGTTGGCTTGAGAGGCTCCAGAGGGACCAGGGGGCACAGGCAGGGAGGATGGAGAGCTCTGCAACACTGCTACGCCACGGCTGGGGCTCACCAATGCAGAGCAGAAAAGTGGCAGGGAGCCAGCCCAAAACCCACACCAGCATGACCTTTGCATCATGGGCAGCGGGGAGATGGCTGCAGGCGGCCGACACAGACAGCTCTGCCCTCCCTGTCTCCTCAGCAGCCCCTCGGTTGCATCCCCTCCCCATCCTCTCCATCCCCCTGGGCACAATCACCCCTGGGGTCGTGAAATCCCCCTGCCAGCACACATCCCGTCCCACCGACACCATCACAGCTCCTCCACCCAGGGTGGGACCATCCCTCCCAAGGTCGGTGGTGGGGACGGGAGCTCAGCCCTCAGTTCCCCACCCCAGCCGCAGCAGATAAGGCTCTTGGAAAGCGAGTGGAGGAGGAGAGCTTCCCTCTCCTTATCACCCATCTCTGACTCAGCCCGGGGTAACCTGCGGGAGGATCCCCACCAGGGAGCGGCACAGGTAGGAAACATGGCCTGCGGGGACCGCCTGGCTCTGACAGCATCCCGGGACGGGCAGGGACGCCTGGGCTGAAGTGGCAACCCCAGAACTCAATAGCCTGCACCTTGGAGGGTGCATCATCACACTGCACCCTGGCATCCCCTGTAGCACCCTTCAATTCCACTGCCCCCTTCCTGAGCCGGGGAAAGGTCAGAGGGAAAGGAGAGGCTTTTTTCCACTCCCAACAAACATGAAACCTTCCTCTCCCTTTCCAGGACAAGCCCATCCCCAATCATCCCGCATCCTTGCCAGCTGTGCAGATCTGCCAGCCCCACCAGCTCTCTCCTGCCTGTTCACAACCCTGGTCCCTTCCACCCCTCCAACACACCTCCCTCCACTGCAATAACCTCAAGGGAGGTTTTGGAAATGGAAGAAGAGTGACACTGGGATCAAAGTCAGACACCACAGAGCTCCATAGGTGTGAAGACAACCAAAGTATGGAGCCACCAACCTCAGAAATCGCCCGCATGGTCCTCATCTCCCGTTCCCACAACCTTTTGCAGCACTGGGAACATCCTAGCAAACAGGACTTGGCCACCACCACCAGGGCAAGCACACTCCCAGGGACACCCACGCTGCCCAGCACCTTTGCATGAGCTTATAGGTAACAGCATAACCACGAGCACCCCAGACTGGAGCTTTCCCACCCCAAGAAACCAGCCTGGCTTTCACCAAGCCGCTGTGAAACACGGGGCTGAGGCTCTCCCGGAACAGTATGCCCAGCTCCATCACAAGCAGATCACCAGCAACACAGAACTCCAGCCCCAGGGACACGCCACAGAGAGGAGAAGGAGCGGTGGAGGCGGGAGCAGGAGCCCAGTGTAGCACGGGGATGGATGGCAGCCAGAGCATCGCCCTGCTGGGACAGGTGATGGGGACAGGGAAGCCACTTTCTGAGCGCATTTCTATGATTCATCGTTTCTATTTCGGGGAACGGGAGAGCTGGAGGTCGGGCTGCTGCTACAAAGCAGGGCTAGAAAGCCCAACAGGAGATTCCCAAATTAATGGTAGGGAACTGTTACTCGGGAGCTAGAACAAGAGCAAAGAAAGGCAGAGCTGGGGCCAGCAGGGAGAGGACACCCCGCAGAGCTCCACTGAGATTTCTGCTCCTAAATATATGTTAGCAGCAACATCTCATCCTAGTGCCCTGACACCAGCAGGGGGTCCTGCTTAAAACCATCAGCAACGATTATTACAAAAAAAAAAAACCAAAAAAACCACACAGCAGAAACAATTAGTTTGTCTGCTTTCTTCAGGATTAAATGATCCTGGTACCTGAAACTCGGACTGAATTAAAGTGGGGTCCAACTGCTGCCCAGGCACCCACATGGCCCCAGCTCCCTGCCTGCGGGAGCAGCTGGGGAGGGGTGGTGTGGGGACCAAAGGGCATTTCTCTCCTGTCCCACTGCCTCCATCCCCCACGGGGAGGTCACGGCACGGATAACGGCAGGGCACACGCTTTAAACCACACAGCACCCAAAGCACCCCAGGGCTGCACCCAAGCAGCACCTTGCCATGGAGAGGACCCAGCCCAGGGCCACCAGGCAAGTGCTGCTGGCAAGGAAGACCTGCACCATGCACACCACTGTCCCCAGTCATGGAAAACCCCAAGCAGACACCCTGGGGCCGAGCCCAGCCCTGAAACAGGCTGCAATAAAATAATACACCCCAGCCTGGGTGAGTATGTGCCAACTGGGAGAGCAGGACCAAAAATACACCCCACTATTCTGCCTGGGTGGGAAGCAATGCAGAGCAGAGCATCCCGGAGAGCATCCCCATGCAGGGCTGGCTCACCCCACAGTTGGGTCACGCCACCAGAGACAGCACCACAGGTTTATCTTTGTTTTCAATGTACATACACAAATATATATATATATACACACACACACATATAAACATATAGCAGGAAACCTGCCATCAGAAACAAAGCCAGTGAAGCAATCTCACAAGCACCAGATCCGCCCCAGCCCCTTTCATCCCATGCCAGAAAGGACATTTGCTCACGGTTTCACCTCAAAAAGTGGCCGCACTGAGATGGACACGGCTGCTGCATGACCTGGATGGGGCTGCCCACCTCGCCACGGCCAACGCTCGTCACGCACCCCGACTTCAAAAGAGCTTTTCATCAAAAAGCCACCGGCTTGCACCGCGGATGCCGGTACATCCCCCTCAGGTGCTGCCAAAGAGGTGGGAAGGGGTCACAGCATTCACCCCCCGAGCCTGCGGGCTCCACAGCCCAGCCAGAAACCTGGATTTGGGAGAGGAGATCACGCTTCGAGAAAATACCCATCACTTTTGATAGCACAAAGCAGGAGTGCTGGGATGGAAAAACTAACCTTAAAAGGCAAAGACTGGACAGAGCATTACGGACCGGCTCTCCTCTCATCCGGGCAGCCAGTCCGGAGCACCGACGGATGCCGAGTCAGCACGGGCAGCACGGCTGCAAAGCTGCGGCTACCACGGACACGAGGTAAATCTGGGCTTTAAAACACGCCGATGAGCAGAGCAGTGCACGTCGGGCACCCGCAGACCCGCTTGCCGTCCCCGCTCCTGCACCACCACCAAGACCCCGGCAGGCTCACACCACTGCTGGTGCTCCCCATCACCACGTACACCCCAGGAGGAGTCCCGTAGGGATACCGGGGAGGGGGATCTGCACCCCCAGGGCCAGGGAAAGCATTGTTTGTCTTGGAGAGAAGCTGCTCTCAAGCAGTAGGACGAAGCTGCAAACTGCCCCAAGAGCTTTACAGCCTTGCACTTTGCAAGGGAAGCTGGAAGAGTGAAGCAAGGGGATTCAAAACCCCCACGTATCCGACCCCCAAAAGGGGAAATGGCATTTAATGAGTCTGTACCTGCAATCTCTCCGAGGCACTTCCAGCTCTCAGCAGAGACAGGAAACAGCCCGAGAAGGAACCGGCTCCATTTTCAAACGCAGGAGCTGCTAGGCTGCCAGTAATTAGCAAAAGGGAGAGAGGGGAGATTATCTGGGGGAGAGAAAAGCCCGCAGGCCACAGGAGAGTCAGCCTCACCATACAGCTGGTGTATTTTTAGGTTTGTCTGCCTGGGAAAAGCCTTGCAACAATGAGAAAGGCTGGTGGTGGTGCCGAGTTAGAGCAGCACTACATATGCAATCCTCTGCAACAGGGCTAAACTTTAACTCCTTCCTTCACCACACACGGTCATTAGAAACTACTGGGCTGGGGTCTCTCCCTGGCAAGCGAGTTAAATCATTACAAATCTTATCCTGGGCTCAAACCACACCCTGATGAAATCAATGGCAAGCGCTGAAGCTGCCCTGCTCCAATCTCCGCTACTATCACCCTCATCAGGAATATCTTCAGCATCTTCAGTTTCTTCCAAGGCTCCTGCCATCCCCCCCAGGGCAGGAACCAAGGACCTCGTCCTGCCTTGCCACCGCAGCACACGTGGATACAGCAGCTTCCACTCCTGCCCTGCAAGGATCTTCTGGGCAAGGAATTCAACCTCTTCCATCCCGAGAAACATGACAAAGAGAAGAGATATCTCCTGCCCAAAGGCTTCAAGAAGCAGCTTGACCCTCAGCAAAAAGGGGCATAAAAGAACAACTAGCAAGGAAATTAAATAGTATTTCTCAAGTGTGCAATTCCCCTTCCCCAATCCTCTGCAAGAATTCACGTCACGCCAAGGAGAACAACTCTGGAGCCCTGCAGAGAGCTGTTCCCAAACAGACTCATGAGCATTTCTAAGATGGAAACGCAAGTTTCCCCCCATGACAATGTCCCAAGGTAGAGAGGCACACAAGAACAGTCTCAGCAGGTCCTGCCAGGACTGCGTGTCCTTCCTATGGAAAGCAGGCTTGGACCAGGACCTTACATGTGTTTTTCAACTCCATTCAGCAATGCTAGAAGCGCAAGCTGATGGCTGTCTTTTGCATTATTTTCACAACTCATATGGGTATCAAAATCCCTATAGAGACCACGTAAGGACTGCCAGGAGGCTTTCTATATGCAGCTCACGAGCTGGATGTGTCCTGTTCCCAGGAGGAGAGTACACATCATCCTTCCCTTGAGCTCCTGCAGCCAAGGGAGCAACATGAAGACCTGGACAGACCAATGCCTGGGATAGAGACCAACACAGCCCACAGCTGACCATCTGCAGTAGCTTCCTACTACCAACATCCAGGCCAGCTCAAGGCTTCACACCCCAGCCTGATGTGAATTTTGCCATCTCAGATCAGGACCACTTAACAACAATTTGTACCCAGCTCCAGAGCAAAGTCCAGACCAAGTCCCCTGAAGGCCACCTTCCACCTTGGCTTCAGCCCCTGCATTCCAGACCCTGGTTCTCACAACCCATCAAGTCCACTGGCCCAAGCAAACATCCCGAAAAACAGCCCTGCTAGCAGGTCACCTAGGTCCAGCTGGACCTACAGAGAGCCAGAAGGTCACTCATAAAGCCGGTTCCACAACAGCCAGCAGAGCAGACCAACAAGAGGTCCTCTGGTTACAGCCATCCTTCCCTTGTCTGATCTCACTTTCTGTTCCATAACACATTGCTCAATATTCCCAAATTCGCCGTCCCATGTCCTTCACTGGGCCAGAACAGCCACGAACACAATCTGATGACCCGACTCTCCCCAGATGCACCTCTTCCAGCCCGGCTCTCCGGGGAGGGCCTTCCCCTCTCAGACACACACATCTCCGCTTCCCCCGAATCCCAGAGCAAATCCCAGGAGCTCCTGCTTTGCAGCAACGCACTGGCACAGAAGGATTCCCGGGTGCTGGACCCCCTCTGCCCCCAGCAAAGGGAGGTCACTCCAGAGCTGGCTAAATCCTGGCTGAGTCAAAATTCCCGTGCTTCCGCCTGGCCCCGTGCTGACACCAGCGCTCGTGCTGTCACGTGGTGAGCTGAGCACGACCACTTCCACAGTTTGGTCTGATTAAAACAGACCGCAAAACTTCTCCAAGTGAGGTTTCACAGGCTGAATCCCAAGCTGTGCCGGCCTTCCCCTTCCTTCCCCCTGGACTCCCCACCCTTCCCCCTCTTTCCCACCCCAGCCGTGCTGCCCCGAGCTCCGCTGCTGGAATGGGCTCAGGACCCGGTTCCCCGGCGAGGTGCCTGGCTCAGCACGGCTCCCTGCTTTGTTTGCCCAAGGTGGAGCAGACCTGGGAGAAGCAAGTCAGCCCGAGAGCTAAAGGAGCCTGGCTGGGCATCGGGGCGGGCAGCGAGGGCGAGAGCCCCAAGAGCCTCCCCACAGCAGCACCACGGCAGGGCAAGCTGCTCCCAGGGACTAACGGGGGCTTCGCTTGCACCCAGATGGGTGCAGGGCACCCGATAAAAATGGGGTGGCAGGGCCTGCATCTGCTTTCTGCCCTCCTGCTGGCAGTGCCACCCTGACCAGCACCACCGACACAGGACCCCCACCCCGGCACACCTCCACCCTGGCTGCCCCCCCAGGGCAAGGGGGTCTCACCCAGCCCATAGGGGCACAGCGACGCTCAAAGCACGGGCACAGCGCTGCCCAGGAGGCCGGGACAGAGAGCAGAGCAGGGCTGCCCATCTCCCTCCAGACCCCGGCTGCAGCTCCGACCCACGCTGGAGGCAGGGCCCCCCCGATGCTGCGCACGAGGGGCCGAGCCCCCAGCAGATGTTAGTGCCATGGATCTACTCACCCACCACAAAACCGAGAGGGCACGGCTGCCTGCCTGCCTGCGCTGGGAGGGCTGTCCAAGCGCCTCTGCCAAAAATCCACTCTCTTCTAATGAAGGCAGCTGGATGGCAGCTCCGGCGAGCGCTGTCACCCCGCAGAGGGCCGGGGAGCCGTGCATGGCACACCCGGAGAGCCCCAAGATTCCCTGCTGGGAGTCCTGGTGCCAGCCGATGCACACCCCCCGGCACCCCCGCATCCCTCCCGCCTCTCACCACGCGGGCACCAGGCCCTGCAGAGGGGGACCCCTCCCGCTGGTGCCGGCAGCCCCGCGGGCACCGCCGCTGTGCCAGCGATCGGGGGTAACAGTGGGTGCTGGTGGAAGCCCGGGCTGCCGGCGGCATCAGGGGCTCAGCGGCCACTCTCCTTCGGAAGCGGCGCTGCTTTCCTGCCTTCCTCCTCCCCCATTTCTTCCCGATGACATCAGCCTGAAAAACAGGTTCTTGACTTCAGAAGGGCTCATCGGGCCGATTCTGGTCCCGCCGGAGACCAGAGACCGGGAGAGCCCCCCCCGCCCCCCGTGACTCCAGGAAGGATGCAGCCATCCAGGAGCCGGACCTTGAGATAAGCAGCGGCAGGCAGGCGGCAGGCAGGGACGCTGCTGGCACGCCAGCACTTCGAGGAATAAAAACCACGCAGGAGGAGACGGGGGTGGAGGGATTGAGACGCTGCGGCGCTGGGGAACAGATTTTACATGTTTTCCAGAGCCCTCGGCAGCTGGAAGCTGGAGCTTGGGCTCACGCCCCGGCTCCAGGTAGAGGGCAGCCCAACCCACCCAGCACAAAAGCCAAAAGCCAGAGCTGGCTCCTGGCCCCCCAAAACCAACAGCAAGTCCTCAAGCTGGCCAAAACAACAAGACAAGGCTTAACACCGCCCAGCAAAGACTTCCGAGGGCCACAGAGCTGGACTCGGATCAGGGCTGGGGGGGGGGGAAATGTGATTCTGTGAAACATCCTGCCCACCGGCCAAGCTGGAAGATTATTTTTAAACTCCTTCTAAAATATTTTTGGGGTTTCCTCTTCCCCCCGTTGAAACTAACAGGCTGCACAGGAAGAGGCGAGCAGCCGCCCGTACGTGGAGCGTGGGCTGCAGGCAGAAAGCAAACAATTTCTGGCCATGATAATTACCTGCAGCTCGGACCCGGGGTGGAAAGGGTTGGGGGGGGGAAGGGGG
>JAOTQQ010000003.1:3661538-3718757 GCA_026546715.1 Gallinago undulata | reverse complement strand
TGTGGCTTAAAAGATGAAGATGGTAAAACAAAACCTGGTCTGCAGTGGCTCTTACAGAACAATGTGAACCCCAGCCCCCCCCCCCACCCCCCCCCCCCCCCACGACCGGTGCTACCCCAGGGAGGGACTCGGAGCATCCCAGCCTCCCCCCGCATCCCCCCCCTCGGGAAGCAGCGCATCCAAGCTCACCCGTTCTCTTGGAGAAGCGACACCGGCAAAACCGAAGCGGCGGGCAGACGGGGGAAACAACCGGATCGCAGGCAGGATCGGGGGTTAATTCCGAATCCAGAACTTCCTTCCTTACGGGCTCCTCCGTGCCGGCATCCACCGGGCAACCACAAAAAAAAAAAAACCACAAAAAAAAAAACCCACCCCACCTTTCCCCCCTCGCAGCCGCTTAAGAAATTATCCGTGCATCTTCCCGGAGGTTTCTGCCCCGCTGATTTTCCTTGCCTTCTCCACCTTTCCACCCCGTTCGGTCACCAGTGTCTTGAGAGAGAGACATCGAGTCACTCATTTTACCCACTGAGTATATACAAAAGACCCTGAGATTGTTCAGGAAGCAATTAGCCGCTGTTCAGAGGAAAATGGTGTTTTCAAATGGATAACCTTTGATGTAGTCAATAGCCTCAGCTCTTCTTTTTTTTTTTTTTTTCCTTGCAGCCACACACAAAAGAGAAAAAGAAAAAAAAATCCAGCGAAAGGCTGGTAATTCCCCCCGACACAGCCCTCGCTCAGCAAAAAGGGATCTTCTCGGAAGCCGGAGGAAAAGCAGCTTCGCAAAGGCGGCTCATCTGCCCAACTTTTCTCCCCTCCGCGTCCCAGAGCGTACGAGAAGGATCATGAATATTCATTCCCACCCCCCCCAACCCCCCTCCCCGTTAGCAGGTTCGGCTTTTGTTTTGTCCTCCCCGAAGCAGGAGGAAGGGGGGAGCTAACAAGTGAGGTTAATGCCCGTCTTTTCTCTCCCATCCATCTCCTCTTTAACCAGTGACCTTCATGTTAAGCCCTGTTTACACACCACCACCCCCCCAGCCCCCCCGCCTCCCCTCCCCCGGCTCCCCCCACCCCGGCGCTGGGCCAGGGGCAGAAGGAAGAATTTCCCCGCAAGGAGGACAAGGGAGAAGGGAGGGATTCCGGGATTTATTTCAGCGTGCCACGGAGATTTTTTTATTTATTTTTTTTAGCAAATCCCTCCCCGCTCGCACGCCGGAGCTGCCGGGTGTGTTTGGAGAGAGTAGAAAAGGGAAAAGCAGAAGGGGATAAGGGGCACCGAAGGCGTGCCCCCCCACCACCACCACCTTTATTCGCTACGTTCCACGTTAATACCGGAGGCGGCCGGCGGGCAGCCCCGCACACAGGTACCGCAGCCTCCCCCGGCTCGCTGGGAGAGATGCCCGGGCGCTGCCAAACTACAACGCGATCACAATAAGTCGCGATTATCGGGAGGGCGAGGGCGCAGCCATCCCGCAGGGCGCCCTGCCTCGCCGGGCAAAGCCGACCCGCTCCGCCGGCACCGTCCCCCCGCCGGCTGCTGGGGAAAAGGGATGCGCCAGGGGGGTTTAGGGGGGGAGGAACCGGCGACTCTGCGGGTTTCGAGGCGAGCCCAGCTCGGCTGCCGCGCCCCGCGCCCCGGCAGGATGCGGGGATGCAGGAACGGGGGTGCGGGGACGTGAAACAGCGGGGATGCGGGGCAGCAGGATACGGGGATGGCAGGGAGAACGCGGGGACAGGCGGCAGGGAGAAAGAATGCGGGGATCCGAGACACGGAGGAGGCGGGGAGCGGCAGCGGCGGGGAGCCCGGGAAAGGCTGCGCCCCACGCTCACGTCTCCGGCGGTACCGGACGCGGGTGGGCAGCGGGGAGGTGGGCTCCCCCGCGGTGCGGTACCGGGGAAGCCAACCCCGCCGGGAGCCGGGGCGGGCGCTGGAGGCGGGAGGGAGGCGGCCAGCCCCGCCGCCGCACCGGGCAGGGAGGCACCTCCCGGGCCCCGGCACCCCCCCCACCCCCGCCGGGACCGATAGCTCCGAGAAGGGAGGCGGCCCCCGCCCAAGTCCAGCTCGCACCTGCCCGGTACCCGCACCCCGCTACGAAACCCACGCGTGGGGTGGATAAAGAAAAAAAGGCTCGGTCGCCGGCGGGTTCGCGTTTCCCCCCGCGGGAGGCGGTTCCCGCGGCCGCGCTCCCGGAGCCGCGGGGCGCAATGCGGGCTGGCCCCGGGCGGCAGCAGCGCGGCGGCGCCGGCCCGGCCCGGCCCGGCCCAGCCCAGCCCCGCGCGGCCCCTCCGCCGCCCCTCCGACGGGCCGCCGCTGCCCTGCTCGGGCCAGCCCCGCTCCGCCGCCGCCGCCGTATTTTTGGGGGCGATAAAGACAAATCCGTTGTTTCTCAACAAACCAAACCAACCGGGCGCATAAAGCCGCGCCCGCGGAGGAAAGTTGCAAACCGGGTTACTCACGGCTCCGGTCGCCGCTCTCCTCCGCCGTGCCAGCCATAATTGCATTCCACACCGAGCCGCCCGCCGGGCCGCCGCCGCCGCCTCCTCCTCCTCCACCGTCGTCGTCTCCTCCTTCTACGCGCCCGCCTCCCGCCGCCGCCCGGGGCTCCGCGCCCGCTTCGCTCGCGCCGCCGCCGCTGCCCCGCATGAATGGGACGGCGGCGCGGGGCCCCGACGGAACGCCGCCCGCCGCGCGCCCCCGCCGCCGCGCGCACGCGCACGGCCGCACCGGCGGCGCGAGGAAAAGCGGGGGGGGGGGAACGGGACGGGAGAATGGGAGGGGGGAAGGCGGAGGCGCGCCTCGCCTCCAGGGGGCGCCCGAGGGCAGGGAAAGGTGGGCGGAGACACCCCGCCCCCTCGTCTGCCTTAAAAGGGCGATGGCTCCTGGGAGTGGGCTTTAAAGCGGGCATGGCGAGGGTGGGGACCGCGGGCGCACACCCACCCACCCCTCCCTCAATGCGCCTCAATGGCTTTGGGGCCAGGACCTACTTCGGGGAGGAGGAGCGTTGAAGGGTCTTCTTCGGCCTTCCCCCCCTGCAGCCCACAGCAGGACCACCTTCCCCAGAGGTGTCCCTGCAGCACCTTTCGGCTGGTGCCACATCCACTCCACCCAAAAAAAAAATTACAAAGGGGAAAAGAATAATAAAATTATTTAAAAATAAGATAAGTTGGAGGGCTGGGGCCATCATTTGTCTTTTTTAAGCATGCTCAGTCCCAGCCACTTTTGTCACCTTCATCCCCCCACCCTTGGGCTCTGTCCCTTGCTTTTCCCTCTGGCCATGCTGGCCACGGCTTCCAAGCCCCAGGCAGAGGTGGTCCCCTGCCTGCCCCAGCACAGAGCACCCTGTCCAAGAGAGCCTCTGTGTTTGTGTAGGCAGAAGCCATCCATCATCCATCAGTTGGAAAGGGACCAGAAATACATTCAATGTTTATAATGAAGATATCCACCAATTTCATGAGCGACTTTTGGGATGGAAATGGCAGGGGATTGGCTCTATCTAGACCTGCCCAGCAGGAGATGGAGCTGCAAACACTTATACTTTACTGGGATCCCACCATGTGATGCAGCACAGGGGCCACAGGGTCACCTCTCCATGGGGAAGCAGTGCAGGGTGGCTTATTCACCTGGGTTTTCATGGGTGCAACCAGCCAGATCTCTATCACCACCACGTCTCAGAGCTGGGACACACTTTGCCCTTTAGACAGGGACGTGCTGTTGGGGTTTGGGAGTTGCCCCAATCTGTGATGGAAGGCATGTTCTCACCTTGGGTGTGCGCAGATCTCCTCTGCCAGCATCAGGCAGGCGTGTGTGCTTCCACCCGGGCCAAGGTACAGGCACCTACACAGCTCTTTGCCCTCACCGACAGGAGGAACTGACTGCTGAAGCCACAGGAACTGGGAAGCCTCCATCAGCACGAGCATCACAGAGGCCACTGCGGGTCCTTTGGGAGAGGACATGGAAGGAGAGCCAAGAGCTCCTTGTCAGCCTCAAGAACCAGAGAGGAGGAAGGAGAGAAGGAAAGGGGCTCCTTGGAGGCTCCAGCAAGGGTAGGAAGGAGGATGGAGAGGAAAATAGGTGATTTGTCCCAGTACAATAGCAGAGATGCTCTTCCCTTCCTCAGTACCTTGGTCTTGCTCATACCTTGCTCAAAGCCCACCTGAGAGCAAAAAGTGAGCATCCCCATGACTCAGACAACAGGGCCCTCCCAACACAGGCTTTTCTCCTCATTTATCCCCACACCCTGCCCTCACCAGCATCCCTCTCCTGGAGGCCAGGAGGAGCCAGGAATGGGAGCATTCCCCCAGGACGCTGCGTCGGTGCCTGCCACTCTCCCATCTCTTGTTTGTGCAGACGCACATGGGGCCCAGACTTAAAAGCTTTCCAGACAGAGAAGAAATCAGGGAGCTCTGCCGGCAGGGAAGTGGCTGGGGTTTGGATCACTTCCCCCAGATTGAAAGAAATGCTTCTCTTTTTTTTTTTTTCTTTTCCTTCCTCCAAGAGACTAAATTTAGTGAATTCCTTTCACATTAAAAACTTGTCAGGTATTCACATCCAAAGAGGCAGCTGCTGCTCGGCTCTCTCAGGGGACTTACGGAGACAGTGAAACCTCTTAAATGTATAAAGAAGAAGGGAGAGATATTCAGGCAAGCTCCCACCGCTGCTTTTAAATCCGCTCTCTCCCAGGACCAGTGCACGGGCACCTTGGTTCCATGGCTGCTGTCTCCTCCTCCCGGTGCAAGAGGAGAGGGATGAACTCTTCCTCCCCGGGGCAGGACTGAGTGGTGCAGCAGCACCAACCCCCGGGCCACCGCTGTCATCCCCATGTCCCTCTGCTCGGCGGCGGTGGGAAGGAAAGCGGAGCAAATTATTTTTGCTGAAAGATGGATTGTCAACCTCCATCCGGCAATGAGGAAGACCAAGGTGGTGGAGATGAGAGAAGAGCGGGCATCCTGGCTGTGGGTGCACCACCAGCCCCCTCCTGAGGTGGCTTAGATGCCAAGGAGAAAACTCAATCATCCCCCATGCCAGGAGCCTGGAGCAGGGTCAGGGAGGGACCTGGCGGGGAGCATCCCGGGTTCGTACCGGGTGGGAAGCAGCCCCTGCCTCACAGAGCTCCGATTGCTGGTCCCATGGCTCACCCAGCACTGTGCCCAGCGGGCACTGGGACACGCTTGTCACTCACATGGCTTCCCCCCAGGTCTGGGCACATCACCCCCGCAGAGAGACCCTCGTTATCTCGGGAAGTCTGGCCTTTTATCCTACCTCCCATGGGGCTTTAATTGCTCTCTTCATTCCCCAGCCTTCTTGTGCATCTTTATACCCCCCCCCTTTCCCCGACAGACCCTGACGGCTGACAGCCTCGCCGTGCCCCGAGGACAACCGGCTTGAGTGGCACCTCAAAGGCACTCCACAGCTCCGAGCTCAGCAGGGTGCTGGGAGTAAGGGCTGGAGGCAGAAGAGATGGCTCCAGTGGCAGCTGGACCCAAAGCCCAACGATGAGGGGTTCATCTGGCTCCTTTTCCTTATGCTAAAAGCTGACTCGGCACTTCTTACCCACAACTTTGACCGAAATTACGCTGAGAGACAATCTGTTCTCGGTGTGTCTGGTCTGTACGTTACCGAAGAGACCAAGGGGCATTTTGTTCTCTAAAAGCAGCCTGACAACTACTTTGTAAAAATAAAACTAATTGGGAGAGGATTATGACACTGGAGAGAGCCCAAAGAGATGGGGAGGCTCTTCTGCTCACTCAGTGCCTTGACCCAGTCTGCATGGTAAGGGGCAGAAAATAATCAGCTAAATTCACAACTTTTCCAATCTTTGCAATTTTTGACTGCCAAAAGTCTCTGCTAAAAGGCAGACTCCTGCATGGTGCACCCGCATCCTCAAGCACACACCACCTCCCCTGGCTATCACCCATGGACCATCGCAAAATGAACCCCCCCAAGAACCTGTGGGCAGGGTTTAAACCCCCTGAGCTGATCAACAACACACAGGGATGAGATAAATCAAGAGGCCTCAGCCCAGAGGCTTTTTGGGCTGTGAGATCTGGCTGGCCCAGAGAAGAGCCTGCAGCCCACATGTGGGCTTTGGGGACCTTAACACCCGTAACTCTGCAGCTCAGCTCTGCCCACCCAGTCCCAGGGCATCTTCCAAAAGGGCACGGGCCCCAGGAGAGGATCATCTCTGCCCAGATGCCAGCATTGGAGTCTTTTTTTCCTCCTCCCATCCTTGCAGACGTCTTCCCTCAAGACCCAGGAACAGAAAGGCTGGACAGACCGGCTGGGGAGGCAGCGCTGGGTCCGACCAGAGGGTTTGTCAAAGTTTTCCAGGAGGCATCAGCAGTTCTTTAAGCTTCTTGACAGCCAGGATAAAGTGTGTCTGCGGAGCTCTGGGGATCCAGGGTAAAATTAAAACGGGTAATGAATAGAGCCATTTTTCAGGGGATTGCAGCTGCAGAGGCAGCGGGGCCAGCGGGCAAAAGGCACCGAAGAGGGACATGGGGAAGGGACCCGAGGTGGCACCGAGGTTATCACCAGGATGGCGTGTGCTCCTCCTGTCCCAGCTCTGCCGGAGAAGAAAGGCACTTTGCTGGCTGCCAGTGCAGCTTTTATGCTGTGCCTGCTGCTATGGGCACCCTTCGGATGGGCAGGGTCTGCAAAGCATCACTGCCCAGTGGCCCCTTCCTCCCCCTCACCATGCCTGTGTTCCTCAAAATTGGGACTTTTCTATTAAGAGGCCTCGACTTCCAGGGCTGGGAAGGAATAGATCAAAGAGGGTCACCTCAAAGGCGATTGGGAGAAAGAGGGCTCTGGGAGCACCCTTGCTTCCCCAGGCTGTCCCATTGGCAGCAATGCTGGGGTCCTAGCAATTTGGGATCAGTGCTGGGAGCTGTGCTTGTGGGAGATGCTTTAGGGGACCCTGCCAGGTCTGTAACGAGAGGGCCAGGCATTAGTGACAGCACATGGGACCCAGGGGAAGGGACCTGGTGTGGCAGGAGAGGACAGACACCCCGGAGGACAGTTGTCTCTGCTGTTCTCCAAGCTGATCCCCAGCTCCCAGAAGACTTGCCTGCCCCAGTGACTGTATCCACCAGCCGATGGACGGCATGGAGCCACGCGTGCACCATTCCCTGGTGGGCAGGGAGGTCCTGCAGAGATCCCCCCCAGCCACACCTGCACCAGCTGAGCTCCTTCCCGGCTCCTTCATCCCTTCATCCCGCAGCCCCGTGACTCACAACGGCGCTTAATTAGCAGGAAGCCTGATGCAGACACCTGTCAACTCCTCCGAGACAACCAGCATTTCACGTTAGTTGCCCCGGGGCTGTTCGGCAGGAACAGCTCGCTCTCCATATTGATATTCCTTCAGCTCAGCCTATTTTCCAAGCCGTCAAGCTGCCATCTCAACCCTCCCAGGGCCGGCAGCGCCGGGGAGAGCAGCCTCGTGTCCATCAGCTCCTGGACTCTGCTCCCACCTTCGGGGCCACTCAGGAGCACTGGAACCACTTTGTCCCTCCCCTCAGCAGCCTGAGGGCTCCCCACCAAGGAAATTGGGCAGCCCTTGGATGAACCAAACCCCACCGTCCCTGCACAGCCTCCTTCTCCACGTCGGGGCAACTTTGAAGTGAGGAAAGAAAGACACTTTCTGATGCCCCAGCTCTGCAGAGAGTCTCTGAGACGTGGATCTCTGCCACCCTCCCGGCACCATGGATGCGGCATCACCACCCTGGCCATGGCGCGGGGATGCCCACCCCACCGGGAGACACAGCCATGGCCACTTCGCTGGGTCATGCAGAAGGTTGCCTGGGGTGGGCTGAGATTCATGGATGGTCTTGCAGAGACAGGAAAAGGTAGGACACATTGGCCCAACAGTTACAATTGAAGTATAATTGCTAAAAGTGTTAACTCTGAAACCTAATGGTTGAGGGCTGAATAAGCAACCTGAGGTCAGGGCTCACCACCTTGGCTGGCCTATCACCAGCTGGAAACAGGCAGCACTTTCCTTCTGGGGAGATGCCAGGTCCTTCAGAACCAGCCTCCACCCCTGCTCTGCTGCATCTCACTGTACTGCTCCTTACTCCCACCTGCACCGTGCCCTCCCTCGCCAGGGCCAGCTGAGCACCCCTTTCACGGAACAGATTCCCCTTCTCCCTCACCATCAGGATGACATCTGTCATCACCTGCTTCCCAAAGGCTCTCTGGTCCACCACCAGTTCCAGGAGGAGAGATGGTGTGTTCAGCATGCCTAGGGACAAGGAGGGGTCGCAGTGGTCTAAGAGCATCCCCCCTCCATTTCACGCATGGGGAGAAAACAGAAAATTATACAATTAAGACCCAATGACGCATGAGCCAGACTAAATCTCAGGCCATAATTGCCCCTACTTCTAGGTGCCAGGATCCATCTCCAGGCTGGCTGTTTCCCCCATGTCTCAGGTCAGTGGAAAGATTAACACCAAATCCTTCAGTGGCTCAGAAATTCATCGCTGTCACATGGAACAAGTGGGTGGCCATGAGACACCATGGAGTCCCTTCCCTTTCTCCAGTGCCCATGTAAAATTAAAATGGACAAGGAAGAGGCTGCTGTAAATAATGCATTTGTGGTGCACTACACAGCTTCAGGAGCACATATTCATTGTCTAGTCTTATTTAAAGAAATCCAGCCCTCCCTGCGTCATTAAAAATGCATCCTGGTTTCAGCTTCATCCCATATACCCTCACCACCGTGAAGCAGGTGGCTCGGTGGCTGTTTTCATGCCTTCCCACTCTCAGCTGGTCCCGGGCAGCCTCATGCTGGTACGAGCAAGGCCTCCGGGTCACATGAAAAATTCACGCGTTGGGCATCAGGCGTTTTCCATCCCTCTGCTCCCTGCTCCTCCCTCGCACCTGGGCCCGAGGACTCGCTCTCTGCCGCTGCCTCCCAGACCCCAGCAGCATCCTCCGAGCTAATAAAGGATGCTGACGAGAACTGCTGAGCCCCAGGCTGCCCACAGCATCAATCCCACTGCTTTCCCATCCTGCTGCCTTCTTCCCGCCTCCCTCCGGCCAGCCTGAATTCTCCCTCACGCTTCCCCTGCTTGCACCCTGCATCCCCCCCAACCCACAGCCCATCGTGCTGGTGGGTTCACAGGCTCTTAGCCAGTTAATGGCCAGCAGGAGCCGAGCTTGCAGGGAGGGCATTTCCTTACATCATCCTCCTGCTTGGCTGGAGACGGCAGCGAGGAGTCAGGCCCCTTAGGACCCGCAGGCTGCAGCGTCCCGTTTGCTCTTCATTTTCATCCCAGGGATGTGACACCCGAGGCTGGATTCTTGCCTAGCTCCTGGCAGGCACCGGAGGTGGTTTAATTCACTGTTGGTGCTCTGGAAACGGTGGCTGGGGATGAGGAGGTGGAGGAGAGGCTGGACCCAAGGCTGGCGGTGAGGACAGAAGGGACAGATTGCCCAACACCTGGCTGAAATTTGCCACATGCCACTCAACAACCTGGCAGCCACAAACCCAAACACTTCTTTAATGGGGCTGCGCTTCAGATAACAGGGATGAAGCCATGGCAGCTCATCACTGAAGATCCACCGCTTGCAGGGGGGTGAGGAGAGCAGTGAGAAGGAGCTCCATGCAAAGGGCATCTCCTAAGGGGTTGGTGTGACACACACACTGCTCAGGAACAACCTGTGTGGCACTTTGCTGCAAAAGCAGGGCAGCCTCAAGCCACTCCAGAAACTCCAAAAACACCTGCCCTGGGCACTGCTAGCATGGGATTGGACATAGGTGGGCACCTCCAGATGTCCACCAGCCAGCCCTGTCATGGCAGAGAGATGGGGCGAAACCCAGGGTGTTTCCAGCCCCAACCAGTGCTCTCATCCCTTAGCCACACCATAATCAACGTATCTACACCATTCCTGCAAGGACAAATGGGTGCCCCGTGGTGCTTCACCCCAAAACCATCCCTAGACAAGTCATCACACCATTCTCAGCCCATCTCTGCCTGTTGGAGGGAGCTTGGTGTCAACCACAAGCACACGTGAGACCACAGCAAAGCTTGGGTCAGAGACATTACTCAGAGCTTGTAACATTTATCCCTGCTTGATGATCACTGCCTCCTCCTCTCTAGGAAGCATTGAGCCGCTGGCCGGAGGCAAACCATGGGTTGGGATAATCCAGCAGCATCACTCAGACACACGGACACCCACCCACAGCCCTGCACACACGGCCCATGCCCACCCGGGCACCCACCAGGTCCCCTGCATCCCCCTGAGAGGAGCTCCTCCAGAGACACTGCAAGAAAACCTGGGAGATAACACATGCCTGCGACATTAGCAATTAAGGAACATTAATTATAATAATAATAATTATCACAAAATAGCATTTTTATGGCACAATATTATGCTGAAGGATTTACAACATACTGAATCATGAAGTTCGTAATTAACGTTATTTTAGTTTCTAATTCTGCTTTAATTCTATTCCAATAAAAGATATGATAAATATACCTTAAAAAAAAACCTAGACAAACCATTACTTAAGACAATTTCCCTATACAGGGATGTTATATTGCAGCACAGAGATCCCTTGAGGAGCATCACAAACCTCAGCGAGGAAGAAACGTCCGGTGCCATGAAATACTGAGCTCCCACAAGCCTCGCCCAGGGGCAGCAGGGCATTTGCAGCCTGCAATGCATCCATGGCCCCTTGGCTTTAGCTTCCTGGCCACGAGCCCTCCTGAGAAAGTTCTGTAAGTCACCATGTTTCTTCTGCTGGGAGGACAGAAGGAACTGGAGATCCTGGTCTCCACGAGGCAGCTCCCTAGGAGGAGCTGAGCTGGGTTTATTCCTCACGCCACTGCTAGAGGAGTCCTGGCATCACCACTACACACGTAACATGCTCCCTGGATGAAACAGGGACATGTCACTCCAGCTCTGACTCCAGTCCATGCACCTGTAAGGGTGGGTAGGAGAGAGAAAGCAAAGAAAAGTCTGAAATCCCAGTCTTCTTGGCCTTGAGTTACTTGGAGACTTCCTTTTTTTTCATCCTCTCAACTTTTTTCCATGAGAAAGAGTTTATTGACTAAAGGGGTTTTACAGAGAGAAAAAAAAAAAAAAGCACAAACAAACAAAAAAACAACCTGCAATTGTTGTGATGAAAGTTCATCACCAGAGGAAGAAAAAATAAGGAAAAAAACCAAAAAAGGACAGAAAAATTCTTTAGACATCGTCAAAGATTAATGTCTTGGAAGAGATATTGCCATTGTAAAAGGATGTTTCAGTTCCATTTTGTGAATAAACTCTATGATATTAACAAAGCCAAAACCAGAACACAAAGGTTGCCGCTTACCACAGCAGCCGGCTCTGGTCACCCCATGTCTGGCTGCACAGGAATTTTGAGTGTCAAGGGCATCACCCCACTGTGGAGCACATTTTGAAATCTCAGCTTCTCCCCCAGAAAAAACAAGTCCAGCCCAAGTCTGGCTTTGCTGGACCTGCACCATAACCTGGCCAGACCTACACAGGCAGCTGGGTTCACACCAGCCCAGCCATCCCCACCTTCGTGCCTCACTCTGTTAGGAGACGTGGGGCCACCTTCAGTGGGTCTGAGCCCCCTTGTTTGGGACCTGTGCCCCACTCTCACTGCTGACATCAAAACACACAAGAGGAGGGGAGGGAAGAGGTGAAGCTGATGGATTTGAGAAGCTGTTTGCTCCAGATGCTCCAAGACCATCCCCCATGGCCTGGGCAGCCACCACAGGGTGCAAGCAGCTAAAGGTTCATCACATCCATCCCTCAAGAGTCGGCATGGACCCAGCTAGCAGGCCGCTGGCACTCAGTGGCAATAGTCATTTGATTTTACCTCACCTGGAGTACTGCCTCCAGCCTTGGAGTCCCCACCAAGAAGGACATGGACCTGTTGGAGTGGGTCCAGGGAGGGCCACAAAGAAGATCAAAGGGCTGGAGGACCTCTCCTATGAAGACAGGATAAGAGAGTTGGGATTATTCAGGTTGGAGAAGAGAAGGCTCTAGTGAGACATTGTAGCCCTTTCCAGTATCTGAAGGGGGACTACAAGAAAGCTGGAGATGGACTTTTTACAAGGGCATGTAGGGATAGGATGAAGGATGAACTGGAAGAGAGTGGATTTGGATTAGATATCAGGAAGAAATTCTTTACAGTGAGGGTGGTGAGGCACTGGAACAGGTTGCCCGGAGAAGTCGTCGGTGCCCCATCCCTGGAGGTTTTCAAGGCCAGGCTGGATGGGGCTTTGAGCAACCTGTTCTAGTGGGAGGTGTCCTTGCCCATGGCAGGGGAGTTGGAACTCAATGATCTTTAAGGTCCCTTCCAACCCAACCCATTCTATGGTTCTATAATTTGAAAGCCAGCAGACGTGTAGCATCCCCAGCACCTGCACCATGGTCCTGGTCAGAGAGGGACCCAGCCTGGGCTGGGAGGGAGATGGGAGTCCCCCAGAAGCAGAGAGGGGTGGTGGGGTGTTTGTTTGAGGGAAGTGTGGGAGCTTTAACTAAGCGAGGCACCGATATTACTAGCGAGGCCTTTAATTGATTCTGGGAGAGTGATTACTAAATTATATCCTGACGTGTACACCGCAATCAATAAACGCATTAAAGCCGAAGGAGCCTGCATGCCCTTCGGCTGTGCTGCTCCACACCATCCCCATGGCCCCTGCCCTGCCCCAAGCCCCACCAGGGCCGCAGAGGACCCCCCCGGGAGCAGTGGGGCTGGGTGCTCCAGCTGGGGACGCGCCCACATGAAGCATCCCTCCCCGGGCAGGTTCCCCACACCTGGGAGGGACGCAGGCACCCCAAAATACTGACCGCTCCAAGGTTTGGTGGCAGAGGCAGAAATAATCCTCCCTCTGCCACATCAGGCTGGTGCTTCCACCACAGCCTTGAGCTCCTCCTCTTGCCCTGCTCCCCATCTCCTGGCTACTTCTTACAAACTTATTTCATCCGGAAAACCGTGAGCGAGGCAGAGCGGTCCTTTCCATAAGGATGTGCTAGAAATCCTGAAAAGCTCAGCTGCCCGCCTGCTTTAGGGTGACATATCTAGGAAGGGGTCCTTTACCATCCTCGGGAAGGGGTACAGTGATTTGAAGCAGCAGCCTGGAAGTTCCCACTCTCCCCTGGCGCATCCCTGCTGCCTGAAGGGAGAGCTGGGAGCTGGAAAAACAAAAGCAAATGCAAACACTTCAGCCTATTTATAAAAAAAAAAAAAAAGTTTACAAAATGATGAGTGAAAGACAGCTAATGATGCATCGTACGGTTAGTGCCAGGGAAAACGCTCTAAATTAAAGTCCTCAAATATGAAAAGAATCAACATTTAATAAGACAGTTAATGTATGTTATTTAAATGTCACTTCATTATTAAAAGTGTATATTTTTTGAGGTTTAATAACCATGTAATTGAAGCATCTTTTCTATAGTTAAACCTTGGCAAATATGTTTTTCATAATTAGCTGATATTTATTTAACATGCAATAACCATCCCATTAAATTTAATGACTTCAATTAATAGGTACAGAGGGGCCCTTTTTAATGTCAATATGTATTCTTAAAGACAGTTCCCGAGGTGGTGCCACGAGGGAGCTGGGCTACCTTGGGGTGACCGGGGAGGGCAGGAGCCCCAGGGCTTTGCTAGCACCCCCCTGCAGGCATGGGGACCCCAGGGAGGGGCTGCTCCATGCCCTGTCCAGGGCTTGGGGTGCACAAGGAAGGGGAGGTCACCAGGGACCCTCCATGCTGGGCACCTCCTTACCCAGCCAGCCCTTTCTCCGGGGAGAAGGAGCGAGGCCACACTGCAAACGATGCTGGCCACGGAGAGGCTCAGCCTGATGCAGCCACGGCTGAGCCTTGTAGCCCGAATCATAGAATCACCTGGGTTGGAAGGGACCTTTAAGGTCATCAAGTCCAACCATCAACCAGACACCGCCAAAACCACCACTAAAGCATGTCCCTCAGCACCCCGTCCACCCGTCTTTTAGATACCTCCAGGGATAATGATTCCACCACTTCCCGAGGCATGTTTGATAACCCAAATCAGCGAACAGCCCAGGGTAAATTAACTCTTGTAACAAACCTAATCCAGTGCAGGCTTATCAACCGGCTTGTAACAAAGCCCAGCACGATGCTGTGTGCGCTGCAATCCTGCTGGGCTCCGGGCTGTAAAACCCCACACCCTTACGGAGGAGGCCTCATCATGCAGGTATGTACCACCACCACCTCTGCCTCCCAGACCCCTGCACCTTCAGGGGTTGTCCCTTCTCCCCCAGACCTGGCAGGACCCCCCAAATACCTGTCCCCCATCCTTTGGGCCCCTGCTCTCCCCATGGACCTCACCCACATGCTTGGGGGACTTGGACTCATCTGAAGGCAGATACACCCCAGGATCTGAACAGGGAAGAGGGCAAGATTCCCCACTAGCAAATTCGGAAGCGAGCTCGGGAACGTGGACCAAACCCCTTGGAAAGCAATTACTGCTCACAAGAAGTGGTGTGCTAGAAGCACATCTCTTTTCTGCTCCGGCAAAGTTACTGGAGTGCAGAGTCGTGGCAGCCAGCCCCGGGGGCAGGCTGCAAGTGAGGTGCTCCCCTGGGGACCCCAAAATGCCAATGGCCAAGGCCAGCAGCCAGCACGCCTCCCTGTCCTGCCCAGCACACAGCTGGGGTGACCCTACTGCTCCCCAGTGCCACCCACCCACCCATCCCTGAGGCCACTCACCTGGGGATGTGACACCGGCCATAAGCACCAGGTCACGTCCTCCTGTCTTAAAAACTGGTGAGATGACACTGGCAGTGCTCACTGCAGCCAGGGGACCCTGGGGAGGCAGTTGCTCCATTTTTCCAGTTGTCTTGAGCCAGGACACGGCTCAGGAGTCATGATACCCTTGAGGGCAAAGGATTCTAGGTCTGGCTTATACCTCTGGCCAGGCTGGTTCACCCTAGGGCAGAGATACAGCTCTAGCAGAGCTCACGTTCCCAGAAATACCCAGCATGCAGCCCCGGGGCTTTCCTTCCACCCCTGCCTTCTCCCTGCCCCTTCCAGCCCTTTCCATCACAGCACAGCAGGGGCTGTGGGGGGATCTCACTGCCTTGGTGTCCCCGGCACCTCCTTCTCCAGCTAAAACCCTCCGAGACCGTTTGCAGGGGATAGCCAAAACGCATCAAGGACGGAGCAGATTGAAGAAGCATATGTCTCCACACGTTTCCCCAGGCCTGGAGCGAGGTGCCAGCAGAGCCACCGGCCTCCGTTGGGCAAGACCCCGGCTGCCTGCTCTCCCCTGCCCCACGTGCAGTGAGGGAGCAAGACTTAGCAGCGATCACTGAATGCAATTAGTTGCGGCACGGGTAATTAACGGACCCCATCGGTTGCTCCAACAATGTCGCTACGAGCCATCTGCTCCCCTTGCCCAGGGACCCCAGTGCCCGCGGGGGGTGGCGAGAGGGGCACAGTGATTTCTGGTGCTGGGGTCTGGGTGGGAGGATGCCCACTTCGCTGCCCTCCTGCCTGTGGCTCGGCTTGGGGAGCGTGGCCAGGACGGGGAGTGGAGCCGATGGGGTTATTCAGTGCCTCAACCCGGGGCCAGGTGCCTGGTGGCGAAGCTGCCAACCTGTGAGCAGCTGCCTGCACACATGTGGCCATAAATTACCTACGGAGCCACCAGGGACCCACGCCAGAGGGGAAGCAGTGGTGGTGCGTGGCCCCATGCAGGAGCCCAGCGTAGGTGATTAATCCTCGTTAGCAGCCTGACGGGGAGACGGGCTTGCCGGGCGTGCGGCTCAGGGTGGCTGCTCCTGCAGCGGAACTCGCTCCTCTGTGTCCTCCTTTCTCTGCGACTCCCCTTTCTCCCGTCCTCCCCCCTCTCCTGTCCTCCCCCTGCCCTCTCTCCCTCTGCTTCCCTCCTACCTTTCTCCATCCATTCTCCCCACCTCTCCCTCCAGCGTCCCGCACCAAAGGTGCTCCTGCAGCGCTGCTCCCATCCCCAAAGCAAGGGTGAGGCTGGTCCGTGCCCACCACACCAGGCTCCCAGAGGGTGCCCAACAACCCTTGCAAGGAGGAAGCTGCTGGGACTTGGGCATCCCGTGCTGCAGTGTCAGCCACCCACCTCCTGACTTTCCAGCGAAGAAGATGAAACCAAGACGTGCCAAACCACCAGGCCACCTCCAGAGGCCAAACCCACCCTGCTGCACCCCAGCCCTTGGGGACACAAGGCTCATTGGGCAAGAGCAGAGCACAGCCTGGACAGGACAGCCCCGCAATGCTGCACAGGGACGTGTCATCCCCAGTGTGACATCCCCAAAGCGAGCAAATGCCGCTTCTCACACAGCAGATGGCAGATCCTACAGCGGGGAGGGGAAGCAGGGTGCCCACCAGCACCCCCAGCTATCGCCTTAACTCCACACCTTCCTTTTCAGGGCTGGGAGCCAGCACCGGGTTCCCAGGCTCTCCCCTCCACCACCCTCCTCATCCTGGTTCCAGACATCCCCAAGGACACCCCCAGGGCCGGGAACCAACCTCTGCCTCCTGCCCAGAGCCCTCCGCACCTCGGTCCATCAGCCACCGCTCCAGGAGGAGGCATTGAGCTGAAGCAGAAAAGGACCTTGGCTGTAAAGAAAATAATAATTCTAGAATAAATAAATAAATAACAAGCCCAAGCACAACTCTGCTTTTAAATTCAAATGTGCAATATGGCCCGGAGCCTCGGAGCCAGAAGGAAACTACAGATTTGGGCAAGGAAACAGGGAATATTTCACTTCGGCTCAGTCCAAGCCGTCGTGATTTACACAGCAGCGGGCGAGCTGGGGGGAGCACTGCTCCCCGGGGGCTCTGCAGCTCCGGCACCCGCCTCCCCCTGCCCGCTGCCCCCCGGCTGCTGCCCCCGACCTAAAAAGCTTCTCCAGGCTCTCACATCCTGCATGAGCTCCCCACCACGTCCCACCTCGGGCTGGGTGATTGCATGGGGCAGCAACGCCACGACTGGGGTCCTGTCCTGACCGGGAGGTGCCTGCCCCTGCTTGGCGGGGGGGTCCCAGCTCCCACTCTGTCCCAGGGCGAGGGATGTTCTCCGGGGGACGAGCCCCGGGACATCACCCAGGCAGTGCTGTGCTAAGTCCTTGTCCACCCCGGGCCCCTCAGTTAATGCACCTGCCCCAAGAGCCCGGAACGTGACTGGGATTCCCGTCCCCTGCGAGCCACAGGTGACACGAGTTCGGACGGAACTCAGCCCACGTCCCGCAGTCGGGCACAGCCGAGGGGAGCTCTCCCGGAGGGGGGAGGCAGCGCCTGGGCCGCTCACATGGCTGCCCCCCGGCTTTCCACAAGCGCAGACCTCAGCCAGGGGCAGTCTGGGGACATCGCCCGTCCCCTTGTCCCAGCCCCGGTCCCCGTCCCCCCGCAGCCCCGGGGCTCCCGGGCTTTCCCCGGCCCAGAGCCGAGCGGGCGCCGGGAAGCGGCTCCGGCAGAAGCGCGGACCGACAGTGCCATCTTGTGCCGCCTGCCAGAAGGGATGCCCGGCCCCGCCGGCCCACGGAGAGCCCCCAGCCCCACGGGTGTGGGTCCGGTGCAGGTGGGCGCAGCAGGGTGGGTGCTCCGCACCCCTCGGCGGCACAGGGCAGTGGGGGTCTGCAACAGGGGGCTTCGTGCCGCCGAGGGAAGTGATGGGGAGGTGAGAGGGAACCTGGAGCCGGAGGGGGAAAAATCAGAATAAATCCCCACTTCTGTTTATCTACCACCAGCAGGGACATTAACCCCACTACCCTGGCAGCCCCCCACCTACACCGGGGTGTGAGAACAAAGTGGGCACACAGTGAAGGTTGTGCCCATGGCCATGTCCTGAATGCAGGAGCTGCAGGACCCTGTGCCCCAAAACCAGAGATTTCGAGGTATCTACATCACCCAGACAGAGGCGGGCTCCATGGCTCCACACAGGGACGTCCTGAGAAGAAAGCCCTTGGCCCTGCACAGGGAGGCTCAGGGCTGCCACTCTCAGTCCCGCTGGCACGGTGGCTGCTGGTGGGGACAGGGAGGAGAGCCCTCCCTGAAAACAGCAGGTCCCCTCTGAGCACAGCCCAGCTTCCCCTAAAACCATGGGGCCAACACAGCACAGCATCACCTCAGTGCAAAAAGAGCAAAGGAGGGGAGGGGGTGCAGGGCTGGCTGCCAGGGGGTGTTAAGGCACGTGAAAGGTGTCAGGGACAGCTTGTCACCATGTCACCCCATCCCCATGCACAGCTGCTGGGGCACCACGGCCCTAAGGCAGCGACCCATGAACAGAGGGGCTGGAAAGGCCACGGGCAGCACGGTGACATCCTCCCCCCACGTCCCCGTGGCACACAAGCATCCTCTGCCATAAGCATGGAGCAAGGGAAGGGGGGGACCGACCGTGGGGTGGGGGGGGAAAAATCTGCTTCACAAATTACCGTTAGTACCAAATGTCCCTTCTTATCAAGACTGGACGGGTATTCAATTTTCTCTTCAAACGCCTGCCTTCTGAAATGGTAATAGAATTTCAAATATAGGGGAAAAGGGAGGGGAAAAACTGAATATGCAAGGATTAACAATGAGAGAGAGAGACAAAGGAAGAAATTATACCAAAAAATATAGTTGGAGCCTTTGCAGGAATTAATTAAATACAAATATAAAGAGAAAATTAACAGTCTCATGCTTAGGAAGGGGGAGAAAAGGGATATTTTCTGAGTTTAATTAACCTTTTTTTGCCAAGAACAATGAAGAGGAAGGGGGAAGGGAGGGAGAGGAGAGCAAAGACTCCTAATTGTTTTGCCTTGCAGGAGATAATTACAGGAGCTGGCCGGGTTGGGGTCTGCCCACGCGGGTTTGGGGTGCGTGGGTCCGGCTTGCGCACGTGTCAGGCTTGTGTGCGTATAATAACTCGTTTGTTGGTCCTAATTGGAAGGTGGATCTGCAGAAGCAAAGGCAGAGCTGGGAGGAGCCCTGGTCCCCTGGATGCCAGGGGACTGGAAGTGGGTGAGGAGGGGGCATCCCCTCCTGGCACCACCGTGGGGCATTGGTGGGAGGTGGCTGGTGGCCACGGTGGTCAGCAGGACTGTGAGATGACTTCTCTGTCCCTGGGCTCCCTAATGTCTTGTTTGCAGGTCTGGTATCTGTGGTGCTCGGAGGCATCAGTCACAGGGCAACAGCTTGAGGGTAGGATGAGGGTTTGGAGCAGCTGGATGCCAAATTAATGATCTTTGTCACCACTGTCCCCTCCTGGGGAAAAAGGGGGAGCCAGACAGTGACAGCAGGACAAAAAGTGACAGGAGAAGGAAAGGAAAGGTGATGCTGATGCTAACAGGAGCACTTGCCTGCCGAGTCCTTGCTGCCCTCATGGTCCTTGTCCTGGCATCTCTCTGCTTTGCTGCTGCCCACATAGGAGCTGCCTGGCCACAGCAGGGACTCCAGAAAAGGGGACAACTCACGTAATGCCAGTGACTGGGAGCGATGGAAATCAGCCAGTCAATGCCCCATGGGCCACTCGGACAAGGGGCAAGGAACAGCACTATCCTCTGTTCCTCTGTGTGCCTCTCACTGTGTCCTTTTGACACCCTGGTAGCATGAGGTTGGGAGCAGGACCTGTCCCCCTCTAACCCCCAGCTGCGTGAAGCAAAGCTTTACCGAGGATTCATCACACACAAGTTCCTTGGGCCACAACCCACGGAGACGTTCTCCACCCCCTGCACCACAGTCTCTCCCAAAAAACTGCAAAGCCCCTTCCCTCTCCCTCCAAACCCCCCTCACTGCAATTGTACCACCACTCATCACTCACATACATGCAATTGAGAAGCCCGTGTCCGTGCTCCTGGATGAGGCTGGTGGCAGCAGAGCTGGCTTTCCAGGTGGGATCAGCTGCACTGAAGCCCCATTTCCTGGGTGAGAAAGGAAAAAATTCATCGTTCCCAGGCAGGAGGCTCCTGAAAGGCACAAGCTAAAGACTTGGGCCTTTGCAAGGGTCTGGCTCTGCCAGCACGACATCGCCCAGGAGAAGGCACACATGGGCTATGGATTATCCAGGAACTGGGACAGGGTGATTAGTAAGTTAAAACCAACACCAGGAAGCGTTTATTTAACAAACGCGGCTCCTTATCTGTCCAGGAATAGATTGCAAAATTATTCAAGAGTCTTCAGTGTAAATTATTCTCGGTATAAGGATTGTTTAAATTGCAAGCTGGGAATATTACTGTGAAGTGTACAAGGTATGTGGTAAATTATGTAACCAATTTATGTAATTTATAAATTGAGTTACATAAATTAGCTACACAAGGTACAGCCTGAATGTCAAATTGTATACTCAATTGTCACAATAATACCTCAGCATCAGATTAGCTTGAGGATTAATCCAGACAGTACAAAGTCTGGATGTTACAAATAAATAAATATAAATATCAAACTGTATACTAACAGCTCAAACTAGGAAGTTATTGGCATTAATAAAGTGCAACCACTCAATTACTTGTCGGCGGGGAAAAAATGAGGCAGAGACAGCAGGATCAATTTGCTTTTCAGTTTGCACAGACATCCCCAGTGCCCTGCCGGGAGCTTTAGGGAGGGCAGAAACTACCAGAGCCTTCTCCAGAAGTCTGTGTCTCACTCCTGGGGTAAGGAATATCTCCATCAACATTTTGGTCTCCATCAAAATCACTGATGACTTCGCAATTAAGAAGGTTAGACTGAGGGCACCGTTACCTTACTCAGACTCACCTGGCCTTTACTCACTAACCCAAATTTTCAGGACTCAGAGGACCTTTAGGAAACCAGAGCTAGGGCTTTAGTTTTCCCCAAACAACAAGAGGAAATACTAAAACCTGATTTATAAATTACTTAAACTAAAATCGAAAGCTGGATGGGAAGAACCTCTTTTTGGACCAGATGAAGCTAGGAGAGCCAGGAGCCCTCCCCGGGGAGCCTTCTTCACAGGATGACCCCATGGGCAGCAGCAGGGCTGAGCCACAATTCATATTTTCCTCCCTTGTCCACGTTCTCAATGGATGCTAAAGGCTTCCGAGTTTCAGAACTTTTTATCCTGTACTCCTTATTAAAATCTAATTTTCTTTCAAGTTGAGAATGGCAGAATTCTGCTCTCCTGAGAAAAGCTGTGATTACATTGTCATCTCCTTGCCCAGGAGTGCTGCAAGGTCTGTAGCAGTGTTCGAGCATCAGCTTCCAGTCCCAGGGGTGACTAGAATGCAATCTAGAGCACAATTCTCACAACTACAATTTATTAAAACCTCCCTGTTAATGGGTGTCCTTGGTTTTCCCAGAGAGCTGCCTGAGTTTAGATGCCCCAAGCAATCCCATGAGGTAAGCACGGGTGGGCAGTGACTAAGTTCACTGTCAGAAGGATGATGCAGATTACCTTAAAATTATGGGGTGCACATGGGTCTCATTTTTCCGTGCAATTCCTTGCACTGTTGAATGGAGATTTTTATCCAAAAGCAGAACCACACTTTGAAATATCTGGCCCATCACACACAAAGGGCTTCCTTTCTCCTGATGCCACACTTGTACACTGTCCCCTTGGCATTGGGTTCCTACCACCTGCATAGATCTAACCCCATTAATTGGCTGAAAATAACTTCAAAATTACTCAAGTTTGTATCAGCAACAAGCAATGCAGCCTTCGAGGAGGACATCTGTTCCGTTCTTTGAGGAGCTGAAGAACCAGACCATGCTGTCTGAGGGTGCTTCCAAGAAGATTATCAGCTTGGACTCTGAAGCATATTCCTCTTCTCCATCCGTTTGGCCACGGACTAAATTACGACCATTTCCTTCAGACAGCACAGCTCAATTTTCCTGGCAACGGGGAGGTCAGGCCAACCAATGTCTGGGTGGGACCGACAGCTGGCACTGAGCTGTCACAGCTGGGTTTCATTAGGATGATAGGGAAAGCAGCCATGAAGTATATTAAATATCTTACTGTGGACATTCTATTGTCTTAACAGGCCTGCAGCCTGGGAATGTATACTTCAGGGTACCAGAAGGCACTATATAAAATAATTAGAACGTGGTCTTGAAATAAATGGATGAGCATTTTCTCTACTTGTAACCCCTTTAAGTTAAGGATCCAACAGGGCTGCACAAGCACCTGATTTAAGTCTGGAGCAAGCCTAGCATCACCGATAAGTCTATGAGTCTCAGCTCATACTCTGCTTGGACAACCCTGGCTGCCTTCCCACCGTGGAGTGAAGCCCTGATTGGGAGCAGCCACAAACCTCACAGCAAAAGGTGGCCTCGGACACCGGCCACGCGTGGGGATGCCAGGCTCAGTCTATGTGGCCATCACAGACGGACATCAACAATCCATTTAATCCAATAAATCCCAACCCGAGGAAGTCATCACTAGTTGGCAACAGTGCACTGGAAGCTAAGGAATAGAGGGGAAAACATCCCAACACAAAGGAGGCTTGCAAAGAAAAATAAGTAAATAGGGATTAAAGGGACCATGAAGGCTGTTTCATTGAAGCAGCCCACAAAGAGCAATTTCTCTGCCTTTTGTAAGCTTCTATTTTGGCTGATGTGATTTAAGCTAAATCCTGAACTGGCATTGCCCCCCCACACCGTCTCGTTAAGAGCCATGAAGCTTCGTTGCCATCACCAGCCAGACTCCAGCAGCTGAAAGGCTACTGAAGGAAAAGTAAAGAATTAATTTTTTAAAAGCCATGCTTGCGCACGGCTTCATCAAATGGCAGAAACTCAGATCTCTCCCTTGGTTCAGCCGCTCGGAGGGGGAATGCACGGCAGTACTGGCAGAGTTCCTGTTTACTTGTTTTATGATGGTTGTAACGAGGAACCCATTAAATTAATAGCCGTGCTTTATTTTTAATGTTATGTTTAGCTAATCCTGACTTACAGTGGCACTCCCCATTCATAGAAAATAAAAATCAAACTCACTATGACGATGGACTCCATCACCAGGGTAATGGATACAGAGGGATGTGCAAGAGGATGTAGGAGAGAAAAAATAACACCCTTCTTATTCATTCCTTCTGAGGGAGCGTCACTCCTGTCCCTCAGCTGGTGCCCACCACAGACATTATCCCAGGCAGTTCAAGGACTAATTCAAATCTGATCTAGAGCCATAAGGAAAATAATTGCCTGACAGACCCATTCCAACTCCACTGACACCTCGGCGCCAGGTACCAAAACACAGAGATGCCCTCCTGTCCTGCCCCTGCCACACAGAACCCCTCGGAGAGCTCAGTGGTCAGAGGCTCCTGCACACATTGTCCCCAGTGCCCACGGAAATTCTGACCTGTAAGGCTTAAGTTACCCATCCACACACCTCAGAGAACATACAGCCGGGGTAACAATGCAACTGAGTCAAAACGAACCTTCTTAGATCTGAAAAACTGGTAAGGACCAAATGCCAAGAAGCCAAAAGGACTCAGAGTTTCCAGGATGATGCTCGGGAAGCTACTGACTACAGCAAGGCTCAACGAGGCCTCCAACAGCTGCTCCTTGCCCTCAGGCATCTCCCAACTCTGTAGTCTGAGTGACACAATAATCTTTCCTGGTCTTAAACAGTAAAGAACTTATTTTTTTTTAATTCTGTAGAGAAGGAATGCACCAGTTTGCCATAAATGTTAGCAGTAGGAGATGGGAATGAAGACAACTGAAAATCTGCTCCAAAGATGTCATAAATGATATTTACTTTTAAACAAACTTTTTGAAAACAAAGGAGGGGGCAAGGTAGGAATGAAAATGAGACTCCAGGTCCCACTGCCCCTTCTCCTGCACTCCCTGGGACAGCAAGTCTTCCATGCAACGCCTTCCCCACAGAACAGCACAGGAACCAAACACAAGTGCTATCGATCTCTCATAGCACATCGCACTAACAAAAGGGCTGGATCAAGTACAAGCTACTCCACGGAGTGCAAGCAGGAAGAGCATCTAATTTAGGCCATTCACCTAAATTAGGGGAAACCAGCTTCAGGAGCAGTTTGTTACATACCCCAGAGGGAGCAGTTGGTTTCTCCAACTTGGAAACAACGGTTTGTTTGCTGCTCTCCCTACGAAGACGACACAGGGAAGTTCTCTGCCATGTGCTGACCCCTGTAAAAAGTCTGAAAAGAGCACATGTGTCATTAAATCCAAGATGCGCTTTTGACACAGAGCCCTCCTGAGACCAGTGGCTGCTTCATTTGCTCCCTCTGGCTTTGCCCCAGGCTGAGCAAGGACCACTCCGCCAGCTTAATTACACACCAGAGTGGGAAACGGAGGGGCGTCATTACGTCCCCTGAACAACCTCAGCGAGATGATGACTGCTGGCCTGGGCTAATCACTTCAGGCTGCATCACCCTCCGCTCTCCCAAGGCATCACCCCAGGAAACATGGGGAAGTGACAAGAAACCAAGACACATACCAAGAGCAGAGGGATAAGGCTGACAGATAAAGAGAGCAGTTCAGGAATATCACATCCATCTTCTTCCAAGGATTGAATAAAATATAAAAAAAATGGCAGCAAGGGTGGGGCTACAACCCTTCAGGACTCTGAATGGCTCTTTGCAGTCTTGTGGGTTTCTGAAAAAGGGCTGATAACTCTACAGAGCTGGGTGACACAGCTCCCTGGGGTGGCAAAAGGACCTGTGGCAGTCGTAGGCTGTATTTTATCCAGGTGCATCCAGTTACAGCAACTCTTAGAGGGAGAGGGGAGGAGTGAGTGGGCAGTCCTCGTACCCATACTGCTTCTAACCCCAGAAGACCAAGTCACCAGGCAAAGAGAAGAACATGGTCCTGAGACATATACAAGACTGGCAATGAAGTGTTTTAAGGAATCAGACATAAACAATTTAGCAACAAGCTACAGATAAACACTTTTAACCAGTTTGGAAATAAAAAATAACAACAACTTGAAAGACAAATTGAAAAATTCTGCCTGGAAAAGGAGCACACAGCGTGAGATCACAGGATTCAGCAGACTATAAAATAGGAAATGAGACTTACTCTTCTGCCCCTACAGCTACACAAAACCCTCCTACATAGCTTACAGACACGCTTGGCAATTGCCTTCCTCCTCCAGCCTCTCCTGTTACGGACAAGGCAGAGTTGGTAGAAGCCTGAATGCAGAGAGGATATTAGATACAGCGTCTTGCAAAGCCAAGTGTGAAATATTAACAACAGGAGGCAATGGGTTGTGTTTTTATGCAAGATCACAAATTTGGTGCTTAGAGAGCCTGAGATGTTCTTGCACACTGGAATCTCAAAATGCTTGTTGAATGTTTCATTAAAAAAAGCTATTGAAGCTTACTGGAAAATTTCTATGAGTTCTCTTATTTGCTGTATCTCCTCTAACTTTGTTGGTTTTGTTCTTTTTCCTTCCTGCAACTCTAGGAAATTATGCACGAATAAAAAGGTTCTTCCTTCCATTCATCTGGCCAGTTTTAAAACAATTCATACTCATAAAGTGGGTGCTCTACAAGCCTGTATTTTCACATGAAATTACCACAATCGCGCACATTGCATCGGAATTACTGGATGCACTTGTACACACAATTACCTAATTCGCACACAGAACTGCAATAACCGGGCAGGCAAAATGGACACGCAGCTGCTCAGCTGAACGGAGCATCACGCCTGAGCTGCATCTGGCACGGGGCAGGTTTGCCTTCAGTAGGTGAAACAGGTCACGGATATTCCCACACACAAAAGAACTGCTTTTTACCCCAGCACATGCAGCACAGACAGCAGCGTGGCTGCCTACCCCTACCCTACCTCAAACTTGCCTTTGGAGGAAACTGCCTCCAATTCAGCGTCTACAATAGATTCAGACCTTGTTTATCCTGCTGTCCTTGCTGGCCATTAATGCCAACTGCGACGGTTAGCAGTGTGATAGGGATGTCTATTCAACACTGGACACCAGGTTCCAGGAATAATGATCTCTGCCACTTTGGAGTGTAACTGACACCTGCTGTCACAATCTTGCATGAAAAAAAAAAAATAATCATGCTCCAAATATCCAACAAGCAGTCAAGGAGAAACATAAGGAGAGGGAGCCTAAGAGAAGATGCAAGGCTTCCTCCTCCTTTGCAAGAGCCTCACTAGTAAAGGAGCAGCAAAGATGAGGGGAGAAGAAAAAAGAAAAAAGAGAGAAAACACTCACTCGAGAAGCTGTGTTACCTGTATGTTTTCACTTGGATGGCAGCTGAGGTTCTGCAAACTGAACTTCATCTTCGACAACTTCCTACCAACATCTCTGCTCATCTTTTTTTTTCCCCAGGCTCAGATACTTGAGCTGATAATTAGGGCAACAGCAGCAACAAACTGCTCCTGGGCACTAGGAAACATTAAAGGAAAGAGACTGCCCAAAAGTCAGATGGGACCACAATCCCCCCACACACCATCACCAAGAAGAAGTTCATAGACATTCATCACAGAGTAAGCTAAAATCAAACCCAACGTGGCAGGACAGAGGAGTTTCCCACTCCAAGGCTACACAATGAACTAATGTCTGTCCTCAGAGACTACCAGAGACCCGGAGTCAGGCCAGCCAGTACTAAAGTGTGACGACACACAAGAGGTATATTTTCAGCTCATAATCAAGCAGTCCCTCATCTGGAGGTACAGGATGGCCTTAGAGTGCCACTTCGTCCTTGCTGGGCTGCAAAACAGCCGCAGTGCACCTGGCCAACATTAGCTGGAGAAGTTACATTTATGATTTTATGGCTGATTTTTTTCCCCCTACCCTCTATCAATTGAGTTCACTGTCTGAACGATCACATCTGTTTATGTTCCGCAGACACCTGCATATCTTGAGATGACAGCAACTCCCTGAATGCTGTAATCAGTTATTTCTCAACAGAGGAATTGCCAATTTGGTAAATAAAGCTCATTATAAAAGAACATGGAAATGTATTACAGTTGCCTAACAGAGAAAATTGTCCAGTGCCGCCAAATAATCAGCCCTGGCATCACAGTCCCCCCCAATTTAGGGCAGCTGAAATAATGACATGCAAATTACTCATTGCCAAGGCAATATTGAACGGGGGCAAGAGGAAAATGAGGAAGAGACAAAACAGGTACATTTCTCTTCAGACTAACAATAATTTAAAATCTGGTCAGGGATAGATCCTGGTGCTCCAAATTTCCACATGCAGAGTCAGAAGTTTTGCAGCTCTGTAGAACCTGGCTATCCCAAGCAGATCCAAAAGCCAGCACGGCAGCAGCAGCAGCAAGAGCCCACCCAGTAATGCCTCAAACAGATCTGAGGGCACCGAGTGTTCTACTTTGGTTTGGAAAACTCATCCTTGGGGACAGCAAGTTTGACCTGCACAGCGATAAAAAGCTGGAATTTTTGCAAGATCTGAGACTAAACAGAGAAGAGCCATGGGTAAGCAAACAGCGCTTCCAAGGAGGAAGAGGGTTGTGGCATCAGCTCTCCACAAGAAGGAAAAGCATTTTGTTGCTTTAATGAAGATATAAAGCACTAAGTTGCTGCCTAAAGGAAAAAGAGATGAAGCAGAATATCACACAGAAAACAATTCTCAGCCCCCTTCATCCATTTTCATAAACACTACATTAAACTCTGACATGACCTCCAAAAACCCATGTTCACATTCTTCAGAAACTGTCAGATACAGTCAGAGAGGACACGAGCAGCAAATGCTGCCAGAGAAGCTTTAGCCAGGGAAGGAGAAGCAAGTTTCCAAGCAAGACTCGCTTCCCTGGTTTGCTGACAGGTCTTTTGCAAATCTGACCCACCTACCTCTGGGAGGATGAAATGCCAGAGGCACACAGCTCCCACAGCTCCCCACAGAGAGGGCTCCAAACAGAGTGCAAGGCTGAGAGGGATGGTGTTTACGGCAGCCAAAGCAAGACCTGCACACAAGAGCTGGTGCAAAGAAAGATAACTCGGGCTCTGCGTTCAGCAGGCAAAAGGTTTTTGTCAGTATGATCCACCGACACCAGTTCCCTTCAGCCAGGACTTTGCACTCTTCCAAATATTTTCAAATAAGCCAAAGTCATTCAGCCCAGGACCAAAATGAACAAGTTTTGTGATTTATAACCTGTGACTTGAAACATTTCTATTCCTCACACTTGTTTGGAGTTTTTGTTGGCATGGACAGGAGGCAGAAAACAGCAATTTACAAACTCATGGGACTGAAAGTATCTCACAGCACACAGTGACCATTAAACACTTTATTGTTTAGGAGGGAACCTTGGAAGGGAAGGAACACGCCTGCTGGTGTAACCGACGGGAGCATGCTAGGAACAGTTAATCCCAACAAGCTGGTTACAGTTACTTCCAAGTATTTCAGACGCCTTTCTCCAGAGCAAATGGACAACGGTAACAGCTCCTGAAACTCAAGATGTGGATTGGTGAAACCAAAGCTAGCACAGGGTGAACCGGGCTCGTGTTGGGCAAGCCTCCAAGCTACAAGCTGTGCTGGAAGCACCTGGGGTCAATGTGATTCTTTACATTGCAATACAATAAAAAAAGGAAACAGTAGCGTCTCCCTCTCCCAGGACCCTCCTCCCAACTCCAGGAACATCCACTGAGACTGATACATGCAGGCAATTAGAAGAGGAATCATGTCGCTGTCTTGGACCGCGAAGGGCAGAAGGCACCAGTTTTGGTCAGTGTCTATCCAGAAGGATGCTGGGGCTTCCGAGGGCGTCTGTGGTCCCTGTCCTCTGTCATTTGGTGGCTGATGGTTTATCCAGAATTAACTAACAGCTCCTGGAGGAAAAAGGAGACAAAGCAAAAGGCAGCAAGTTAGTTATGCTGCTGTTGACATAGGACTGTTTCCTTCAGAAATGAAGGAGAAACGTTGGCAGGGTGGAAATCCCACGGAAAAATCATCAGGTTCCATCTGCTGTAAAACACAAGACACTCAAGGGGACAGAGGGCTGTAGAAGCAAGACAGTGAGTCATGGTATCAAAGGCGAGACTGATTCTGTGACCAAGAATAGATGGTCAGTTGTAAATGATTAGTTTATAAATGCTATGGCCTGCAGCAGGAGAGAAAGGCCCTGGTCTCAGGTAAGGCTCAGAGCAGCTGGGTCGCAGGAGTAAGTGTAGGACCATGCTATGTCCCAGCCTCAGGAGGACACAGAAGCACTTTGATTAGCTACCATCAAATACACAGACAACACTCGCTCATCCTGGAACACGATCAACAGAAGAGTGAGCACTAGAGAGGGGAGAGGAGGAAAGAGAGAGACTCGGAGGCTGCCCTAACTCCTGACATCTTTGGCTGCCTTTATTCTATTAAGACCCAAACCCTCCTAAAATTCAAAGCAAAATCATCCCTGCTTTGTCCCCACAACAACCTCCTGTTTTCTAAGTGATGCACCATCAGATCCTGCAGGTATCTGCACATGAGCTGCAGATTTCTGAGGGGTAGAAAAAACAGGAGGCCATCAACCTTTTTAGGATGGAGACTGAGGAGCCTGCTATGGTTTCTTCCTACTTGTATCTTATCACTCCTTTCAGTCAAAGAAATCAAACCAGCAATGCCACCACCTGGCACCAGTCATAACACCTCTCCCTCTGAGGACCTGAGGTATTGACATTGGACCCTACTTGAAAACCCAGGGTAAGAGGTAACCAGCTCTCGCCCATCAGCGATAGCATCTTTATGATGATGATCTGCTGGTGTAGCTATACCAACAGCAGAGCTGCACAGGGTGATCCCATCAACACACTACTTTCTTCTCATGCTCTGCAGTTCCATTTTGCAGAACGGACAGTACATCCCCATGTTTAAAGGACCCTGTTAAAGCAAATTACAGAAAGCTAAGTGAATAGTTAGCTGCATGTGGTCTCACCACCCACTCTTACTAGGGCTGGATTTGAGCTTGATTCTAATCTAGCCTCTAGACACTAGCCCTTCTTAAGAGAGAAGCCGTGCTTCCTTGAATGTGAATCAGAAAGGAGAACATCACAAAATAATGATGCTAGCACACTTGGCAACATCTGTCAGAAGGTGAGGTTGTCATTTGGGCTACTTCTGCATAGCAGGCTGATATTCGCTGCCTAACACCTGCAAGGTCAGCATATTCAGTCTACATTGACCATGCATCTCCAAAGACAGCCTCATCTCTGACAACATTGAACTGGAAAAGTTTCAAAGGACTCAAGAATAAAGAGAAAATTGTTTGCCAAATTATTTAGACAAAGCTTATCCAGAAATCTGACAAATGAACCATCAATATTACTTGACTGACTCTAATTTCCCAGGTAATTTTTCTCATCATTAGTGACTTAAAGTTTTGCACAGAGCAATACATTTCAAAAAGTCCAATAGCACTCACACAAATTGTAATGAGAGAAGCAGCAACAACTTGCAATCAATTTTGCAATAAAGTAATTTGCTGTATTCACACTGTAACACTTCAGTGAAGTGTCGAGGAATGCTACATTCTGTGAAAAAGCCACTGATGTGGCCACTCTGTGGTTAACCCTTATATAAGACAGCAAAACCATTTCCTATAAAGTGATTTTAAAAAAAATAATTATAGTTACACAATGTTCAAAATCATAACTATGTTTTTTTACTAATTTCAGGAAAAAACGCAAACAGCCAGCACTTAACCTCAATCAATGCTTTCCAGGCTAAGCTGCCCACATACCAGGAACACATCGAGCTGGAGGCTCACAAACATTCCTTGTGCAAAAACATCAGGTTCCATCTCACTGTGGATGTCTAAACTTTCTCAAGATCTTTTGCACGGTGAGCGCTGGACCCAGAACTGGTGGGCTCCAGGCAGCCCAGACACCAATCTCCTGCTGCACAGCTGGCACCAAGGGAAGCTGCTGGGAACAAAGGGAGGAGGTAAGGACACCATCCATCAGCCCACGCTGCTCCCAGTAGTGGCCAAAAATGACATGTAAGACCAGCCTGTGCTGGATGGAGAGACTAATTAATGTCCCTTCCCTCTTCATGGGCATGGAGCGCTCAGGAAGGTTATGGGGTTGGCATTTTGGGGGCACTGAAGCTCTCCCAGCAGACAATGGCCTGCACACACAAGTGGCTTTCCCAGCTCTTTCAGACTTTCCCGCTCAGATGCCAATCCAGATCTCACAGCATTTGCCACGCCAATGCCACGCTCTGCCATCCTGAACCCTCTAGTATTGATAAGATCCAATTTACAAAGAAAGTGAAACCAGAGTACAGTCTCTGGCTGGCCATGAACCCATGCTCCTCTGGATCTTCTGCAGAACGTTCAGAGTGGTGCAGGCACAATTAACAGCTAACGATGCTGGAGGCCAGAGGTCTCCTCTGCCAGCTACTGCCGAGTGTCACAGCTGCTCCATGCTGCACAGGGGAAGCTCTGTAGGCCTTGTGCTCTGTTAGCACATCATATAAGTCTATGCTTGTTAGAATACACATATAATTGCTTTCACTGTTCCTAGGCCATCAGCTTACAGACCTGTGGCTAACTACTTAGAAGCACAGTTGCATCGATTTCATGCCTCGCATGCTGTGTAATAGCATGGAAGGACGCCATATCTCTAAGACTAAACCCACTCTTTGCTAAGCCAACCATTTACACCAGCATTTGAATGCCACCTAGCATTGCGATTGTGCCGACACAGATTTGGCAGCCCTTCATTTCCTTCCAACCTGGAATCCTCCCTGTCAGACACTACCAAGTTGCTGCAATGCTTACCTTGAGCAGATGGAGCCAGGAAAGGGAAGGAGAGGACTTACCTCTCCTACGTGCCCTTGTCGTTGCATATGCACCAGGCAAGTTGTGTATGCAACAAGAGCAGGCAGCTTGCAATCACAAGCTGCTCCCGACGGGATACTCCCAGTGAATCCAGTTGAGGCTCAGCCTCATCAGAAAATAAGTGCTCCACAGCTGGCGTTGGCTGGTCTCTGCTGCAGAAGAACAACTCAGGAAACAAGCAGCCCTGGAGAGTGCACCACACACTCGCTCGAATGAGAAGGGACAGTGCCCTTCTTGCACAGGGAGGGTAGACGACGTTTAATGCCACTGCAACGTCAGGTAGACACCAGGTTCCAGTCGCGATGAGCTCCAGCCCAGCACCTCTGCATATGAATGCTGTGTCTGTACAAAGGGGTCCATACAAAGGCAATTCCTCACAGCTGTGGCTGCAGCACAAATAGGAATGGCAATCTGTTCAGTCCCGACAGCAAATCCAGCTGGAGGGCACGCAGCGCTCTCTTCCACGCCTCTCCTGGCAAGCAGGACCCTGAGCCACTAACCCATGCTCTTCTACCACCATGAGACCTGACTTGGCAGTTAAGAGCAGTCAAAATTGGCTGGCGGCTCAGCTGACACAGCCACCACTTCACAGCACCTGTGGGGAAGCCAGTAGCTTTCCAGTTCTGGTTCCAGTCGAGTGAGGAGAAAGGGTCAAGCACTGCAAGTAGATCTGCTCCACACACCTCACCCCTGCTGAGGAGGGAGTCCAATCAATGCCCCAACATGGCCCTTCTCCCATAACAGAGAGCTGAGGCCTTGGTACCAGCATCAGGACAAGAAAGTCTCAGTAAGATTTTGTAATGCACCACGCTCTTGCCTTCCTCTGGTTCCTTCTTTGCCCGTCTGCATCCCAGTGCAGGAGCTGGGGTTGCCTGGTGAGCCCACAGCATCCTCTCCTCCTCCCGCAGACACTGGCTAGTTCTGCGCCTCGGCGCTCAGCCTCGCCGGAGGCTCAGAGCCAGAGGGGGAATCTCCCTCCTTGAAAGCCCAGACCCTGAAGAACTTCCTCCCTCAGTGTTTGCCAGAGACACCGTTTGCCAAGCCTCAGCTGTGCTAAGACATATTTATTTAACCAGCCTTTAGTCTCACGGGGTAAACCCTGCAAGTTTCCTCCAGCGAGTGCCTTACCTCTGTTCTAGTATTCCTTTAAGCAGTCGCACCATGGCGCTCGCACATATGGGCACTGGGCAGCTATGGAGAAATCAGGAAGCAGATCCTTATGATAAATGACTCGGTGCATTCGAAGTGTCAGTGACAAAGTAGAAATTTATCTCCATAGTTCCTAGTCCCTTGCCATGTGCAGGCAGTGCTCTCAGAACCAGAGCACCTGTTGGCACACAGCAGACTGCGGTGACGTGACCGCACAACTTTTCCATCTCGGTCTAGAAAGATGCACTAACGAAATACAGAAATCCTGACCTGTCCTAAGATGGGTGTTCAAGGCCTTTCCACTGGATAAGGCATTTGTTCCGGGGCTATTAGCACCCCAAAGTGCTGCGAGGGACATTTGAGTCACTTTGGTTTGATGTATGCTGTAGGTATTTTTTGGTTATGTGCAATTTGTTCTGTTACACTCAGGGTATTGGCTATTTTGTGGAGCAGCTGTGCTGACTAATGGATCACAGCACTTCTATGCCATATAGTTATCGCACAGAAAAGCCTCTATGTCTCTCTCATCCTTCAGGAGTCCAACAGTTACTGTCCTTGGGTTTGGAATAAGAAGGGGCAGGAGTATGCCTGGCAGCAACAAAAAACATTAATTCAAAAAGCTATGAAGAGAGTTTTGTTTTCCCTCTTCCCTGCACTGGTGTTAATAGCTTTGCAAAGCAGAGGAGTTCACCCAGTGACTTCTTGGCTACTTCCCCAGATGGCGTCTTCAAAGCTGGCTTGACAGCAGAAAAGAGGCCTTTCAAAAGACTCACCAGACACATTGCCAGAACACCCCAGAAAGTGCTTTCACGTGGAAGTCCCCTGGTCTACACACCCCACCAACAGAGCGCAAGGAACAGAAACAGTTTTTCTGGTTTCCTCTCCCCCCTCTCCTCGCTCTCCGTTGACTCACAAGAGCCTCACACTGTTTGCTTTGCTCTGCCCTGACCCCCCCCATTGCTCTGCAGCACCCGAATACAAAGTTGTTTACTAGCACAACTCATCTCTAGCTGTTCTAAGGCTCACCTGTTTGTTCATGCATTATAACACTGATTTCCTCCAGACAATTGTTCTGATCATTGTTCTAACTCGCGGAGAGCTCCCGTCATTAGCCTTGCTTAACGGGAAATGTTTTGCCACCGACTGAGCAGCTCCGCAGTTACCAGGCTGCACAAAAAAATCATCCCGGCTGGGGGGCTGCATCTCCCCGCTGAGCTGGTAGCCCCAGACGTCGCAGCAGGGGGCACGCTCAGTGCTTTTGATTTTGGACATGTGTTAGAAAATACCGGGGGCTAGGAGGAACAAACACGGCTCTGCAAAGGGCCACCGCTGAAAGGATAGCTGTTAATTAATCGGCATACAAACTGAGGGCGGTTTTTGTTCAATCAATGTTAATTGCATTTAATCTCGTTCTCACCATTAAGAAAAGCCACCAGGCCAGGCTGATGTTGCTAGTGCCTGACGTGCAGATTCCACCCATGTGTGGGAGGAGAGGCAGGAGAAGTAAAGTAATGGAAAGAAACGAAATAACCCTTCCTCACCCCTTCTGCATCACTGCACAATTTCATTGGGTCTGTTCCATTATTTAAACAATTTTGTTTTCCAATAACATTACAGAGGAGCTCAAAGGATGAAAATCAGACATGGAGCATTTCACTACTAGTTATTGTTGCTCTCCTGGGTACTAGCTTAGAGCTTTGCTAACCTGCCCAGCCCTGGCTACTCTGCTTCCGCAAAGGACTGAAATCAGAAAATTGATGATGTGAAGCGGTGCCTGCTTCTGAGTCCTGGGCTGGTCCCAACAGACCTGCCAGTGCCCCTCAATGTGACCTACAGCTGCTGACTGCCACCTTCCACCAGCTCTGCCAAAGTCCTTCTCCTCACCTTGCTACTGACCAGAACTCCACCCCACGCCAAAGGATGCTGAACTCCATCTTCCTCGAATGTCTTATAACACAAACCACTATTTGCTATTAAACAACCTCTGACTGAATTTGCCTGACGAGTCAGTGCACGCTTGAAGCCTGAACTTCCCATGTAAACCACTAGTGCATCTGCCAGCGATTTGGCTCTGATGTGGGGACTGTGCCACTATCTGCCCAGCCACCTGCTTGGGAAACGGCAGCGATCCTGTCCCCTCTGCAGGAATCACGCCTGGGGGCAGAAGGGCAGCTCTCACAGTGCAGAGAGCCCAAGGTGGAAGATTTCACAACTACTGGCTTATTGCTTCTGCAAGTGCCTTGCGTTTTTCCAAATCAGCATCAAGAACAATAATCATCAAGGCTGGGCTCTGCCGGTGCCTCTCCCCTGTGGCAGCACACAACGCTTGCCCAAAGCCGATGCTGCAGTTTATCATAGATTTTCTTTATCCCTGGACAAGTGTTAGTCCCATTGCCTCTCACCACATAAAGTGGACATATCACAAGTGCCATGAAGGGCTGGCTGAGTTTTAAGTGGTCTGAAATGGCTCCACTAGACTTGGTCAAGATTGCTTTAAAATCATTTCCCATTAGGACTGTGACCCTCTCTCTTTACAGCCGGCATAATGACTCTACCTCAGAGGAAGATAATTACATCCCACTATCTATACACATCAGAAAGTATACACTACAAACACTACTGTGCCCTGCTGGAACAAGTGAGAGGAGGCAATGCGGGAGGAAAAGGAGATAACACTGGATGCCCCTCTATCCCACAACCGGAGTCACCCTGAGCGTTTTGCAAGCCCGTGGATTAGCCCCTGGGAGGGATAAAAAGATCCAGAAGGCACAGAGTATTTCTAAAGCAGAACGACAACTTGTACAAATCCAGCTCCGGTTTTGTAAGGATTAAAATGAACTTCACCCAACTGTGAATATCCGTTGCCAGAGCCAAAAGGAATGGAAAACCACTTACTGATGCAACAGCATTTCATTATTTCAAACCCTAAGCCCAGTGCTTCCAAAAATTAAGGACAGGCAACAGTAATGTTATTGCTGGGGGACGTTGGCTGCGGGGGTTTAACTGCTAAACTGCCAAGCCCTGCTCTGAGCACAACGCAATGAAACCGTACACACAACTAAAGTACACTCCATACTCTGATTCGTGCTCTTGCTACCAGCCCCCAGGATAATCAGTGGGAAAAGAAAAAATAATCCCAGAAGCTAAGAGACTTTGGATTAAGTTGTATAAATTACCTGTTACCTCCTAACACAAGGAAGAGAGAAATGCAATAAATACCTGCAAAGCCATCCCAGTATTTTGGATTAAATGGATTACAGAAATGGAAAGTACATGATGCAAGATGTTATAAAACAAGACGACAGGAAAGTGCAGGAATTTGAATCAGGCTGGCAAATGATCCCTGCAGACTATTGAGGAAAATTAATAGAGAGAAGGGGTAGAGAGAGGATACAGTAAGAACACTGACTGATGAACACTGTTGTTAGGACATGTAAATTCAGGATGTCAGACTTCCACTTAAATCTACTTCGGTCCTGGAACAAAAATAGCAAATCCTACTGTTAAAAAGCACTGGAAGTAGAAAAGTCAGATATGCCAAGCCTCATTTCAGGATAGGTTTCCCTTGTGCATCCCTCAAGATTGAAGTTTGTGACTTTAATTATTCCTGGAAATTGTGTATAAAGGGATTCAATGCAGGGATTACTATCAGGATCCTTGTTATAAGTGCCACTTCTCAAACAAATTACACTTCACTGGATGTCAGTAACATACACAAGAAAACAAATTAGATAAAGGCAGCAGGATGGCAAGATACAGATCTGGTGCAAGGAAATTTCACAAGGTCACCCAGCAAAATAAAGACACTTAGAACATAAACTCCTACAACATTTCTAATTCCACACTGCATTAAAAGTTTCGCATGACCCGGACACAATATACCTCCATACACTGGCGACTCCACAGAAGCCCAAGACCAAGCCTTCTGAGACATGGTTTCTTGTGAAGAAATGCCATAAGGGTAGGGGTAGAGGAAAAGAGACAGAGATAAAAAGAACCACCCCAGTTGTCCCCTGAACTCCTAGGGATCGCCACATCCCATCCCTTAATTCTGACTGTTCACAGGCAAACACAACTGGATGGGAGAAGCCAGGCAGAGATGATGTCATTTTGCTTGGAGGTAGTGACAGCAGCTCCTTGGCTGCAGGGCTTCTTCACAAGCTGATCATAGAAAGCTTTGGGTTGGAAGGGACCTTCAAGATCATCTAAGTTCCAACGCCCCCTGCCATGGGCAGGGACAACTTTCCATACTGCATTTTGTGTTTCCAGACATCCCTCTGGAACAGATTATTAACCTCTACTAGTCCTAATGAGCACATCTTTAAGTCCATGAATCTTCATGAAGGTGGAAGCACAGGTAAGTACAGTCCTTGGGTAGAGTGCAACGAGCTGCTAAAAATGCTTCACAGCCCCTCGGCAACGGCACTGTGCCTTTGAGATGGGACCTCAACAGTGGTTGTTAAATTCTCAATCTGGGGGATTTCAGTTGCCACTTGCCAGCGTTACTAAACCCTGCAGCTTTCCCTTGGGCTACAGGAAGGCAAGCACAGCCTTGAGGGCATGAGCCCCAGTCCCAGGCTCTGTTCTCAGACTCTGTTCTCGGACTCCTCCCAACTTTGCCCAGCAGCTATAGATAAATCCCCATCTCGGTTTCCCTTTCTGTACACAAGAGTAATGCTACTTACCAGCCACACAGAAGTATGGTAATTATTCACCAGCAGAAGATGCTAAAGAAATGCAAAAAACCACAGAGTTCTCAAGGGATCCATCCTCTCTGCACAATTTGCATTGAGGCTTCAGAGGAAACCTAGTGCTTTATCTCGTCCCTTTCTGCCCTGCTTTATGGGGCTCCTGCACCTGATAAAGACATCCCTCTCCCAATCAAGGTAGCATGTCCACTTTTACGGTATAGCTCGCTCCTGGCTGGCCCAGCTTCACATACCAAGCATAGAGGCAGGCAGACAACTTCTCCAGATATCCTTTTCTGTGCCTAATTCTATTTCTGTTCAGTGACACAGTGAAATTCCACACAGAAGTATTATGAGCTTGACTGGCTTTATTTGTTTAACAGTTCACATTTTCATTAAGCTGTTGCGATTCGGCAGCCAGTAATTTTATTTGTGTGATAGGCGTATTCATCTCACCCGTATGGGTGTAGATGTCGCTCTCCTTCTCTTCTGGCAGAAGAGGCAAAAATCAGCAATGATAGACCCAAGAGAGGACTGGGAATTCTCATGTCTGTTTGCAGAGAGATATGGAATAGAACTTCCACCTGGTTTTGTGAAACATCTCCCAAAGATCGGGGTGACAGTAAAAAGCCTCAGGGTAAATTAAACAAAACCAAACAACCAACAACCAAACCTGTCTTGGGAGACTACCTGCACTGCCCAGGTACAAACCCAGAACGTGAAGTGTCTTTGAGCAGAATCAGCCCCTCTGACTCAGCACCGCAACTCTTTTACACCAGAGCTTATTGCTGACTGAGCATTTACAGTATTTGACTATCAGATTTTAAAGAATTAATTGCATGTCTAACTCTTGCCAATCTTTAAGTATCTTGAAATATCTGGTCCTGGGAGCTTCAAGATCTGATTAAATCACAAGGAAGAGAAGCCTGGTTGGTTGGCCCGCACCAAGCCCCAATTAGACAATCCTCTACCAAGTTCAGGCAACCAGACAGAAAAATAACAGGCATTTTGAAATGTTAATGACCTGAACTGAGACAGTCAAATGACTCAACCACACCTCTTAGAGGTTTCAGAAGTCATCCAAGGAACCCTAAGCATTTCTCTCTGCCACTGCCTATTTACAGCACGAAGGAGTGGAGGCACAGGGAAGCCCTGCCAGCTGCCTGAGCCCCGGGGGGGAACCCGCAGCCTGGGCAGGAGAGTGCCAGGGTTCCCACCGGGCATGGCACAGCCACCAGAAGGAAAAGGCTGTGGATGGATCGGGAGGCCATGAAGACATTCAGCCCCGCGATTCTGTGTGGATGCCCAACCACAGGCACACCCAGGCAGCGACCGGCGTGAAGCTGCACGCTCAGCCCTGAACCAGGAGCCGCTGCAGTATCTCAGCAAGACAGATTTGTTCTGAGCAACAGCCCATCGGCGCCCAACACAACCAATGCAATTAAGAGAAGAGCAGATAAGATGCCCTACAACCTGAAACATGGATCTGAGCAAAGGGAGAATGGTGAACACCCAGAGATGCATCTTTATTTCCCAATCAATGTCTCCTCCTGCATGAATTCCAAATCCTTCTTTCAAGATTAAAAACCTTTACCAAGTGACAAACTGGCTCAGCATTTTTCTAGCTCCTTCCTGTCCCCTTCCCTCTTCGGAAGACGCCCAGCAGAACACCAGATGCTGGAACAAGCCACAAAAGCCTCCTAAATAATTATCTCCCCATCTCCTCCGCTGCAAATTTATCGTCCTGCATCTGTGTCAGTACAGAGACCTGCTTCCATCTGTCTAAAACACATCCTTTACAAATAGGACCTCAAGGTGGAATGTTTAATCGAAGCATTTGAAAATGCACTAAGAGACTGGAAAAGAAAGCAACAGTTTCTAAGTGTGCTGTTTGCTTGTCTCGTGGACACTGCTTAAGTGGAGGGGAGAGCTTTCTTTTTTTTTAAATATGACAAATGATGCTGGTCCCATCTTGTAATTTCCCTCACTGTGCAGCATGTCTGTTCATGATAGATACTGACGCAGCTGCTTAGGTGTCTGTTTATCTGCTAGGAAAGTATTGTCTATTTGGAACCAACTCATCCTAAAACAGTAGCCCCAGAGGGGGAAGAGAGAAAAGGGAGGGGGAAAGAGAGACGAGGGAAGCTGTCGACTGGGAATACGTCCATGCGTCTGCTGCAAAGGTTCTGGCAAAAACCAAGCATCATATTTAGCTTTAGCTACATCCTCTCTTTCCCTTCTCCTAGACCATTCTTTTCTACTGTCAGTCAACACCTCTTTACACCCTCTTCCCACAAAGACCTTACCACTGACATACGTTTCATTTCATACTCGCAACCTGTGGAAACAAAGCAAACCCTCAGCCTTCTTCCACAGGTCCGTGCCAGCACAGAGGAGATCTCAGGTCCCAACCTGAACAGTTCGCAGTTGAAGACAGGTAAAATACAAAAGAAAAACAAACCACTAAGGATGGGAAAAGAGAGAAAGGACAAAAAATCCAAAGCAATCAAAGGGTGTTTATATTTTGTGTTTAAAGAGACTTCAAACAGGAACTTGCCAATTTTCTGTAGCCAGGATTAGAATGAAATGAACTCAAACACTCTGTCCTTCTGCAGAGCCCTCTGAGCTGAATTTCACCCTCCGCAAAATGGCCAATATAGAAAGAAACTCATAAATCGCTGTGACGTAAGTAACTTCACATTATTCTCAAGGAAACAGAGGCAGGGACAGATTCATTAATCCAAGTAAATGAATCTGTGAAGCAGCCTGGATTTCTGAATCCCCATAATGTCCCACACAAGAAACAGCACCCAGGGCCCAGCAGTTTCTATGCCATGCTGCCTGGCACAAGCAAAGCAAAACACTTGAATGGACGAGAATGTTTTTAAGAAAGGAAAAAGTACAGACATTAACCACACCTGCCCTAGCCAGGTAAGCATGCATTCTTATTAAAACATGTTTTATTACTTTAAAATGCCTCCCACCGTTTCACTCATTGCATCGTTAATACCAAAGACCAAGGCCCCATCTGTAAGATGCCACCTCAGGAACCTGCTGAGTAGCAGAGAGTGGCAAAACCTGCCTGAGCAAGCGGGTACATATTCCAGTGGCTCAGCCCTGCCAGGGTTAGCCCACTGGTAATACCCAAAGCAGCAAGGTTAGGGCTGGCTCTGGTATGCCATCGTTATTCTGCAGCCTAGGCGTATCCTGAAAGGATGTTGCTACGGGCTGATACTCTGCCTCTGGTTTACAGAATACAACTTCCATGTGTGTGCAGAGGGAAGCCGGGTGTTTTAAAGCCATTTAGATAGTTATACATTCATGAAGAACTTTGCAAGATATTTATGTAAAGGAGTTGTTTAAAGTAGCACTGAAGTAAAGACTTCGCTTTTAAGATAAGGAACTGTCCCTGAAATATTTTTGTGAGGTGAGTTTTCTTGCTTGTTTTAAAAATAATGAAATCCCACATGTAAGATGGTATCAGTCAGTTGAGGTTAAATTGTGTAAGGCAGTTGTCATTACCGCAACTTAAAACTGAGACTTGCATTCAGAAAGTTCTGTATTTACTATCTCCCAGAATTTAAGTTCACAGCAAGACTGGCTGCTCCTGCGGTGGAAGGCAAATCCTACTATCTCTCACCCATTATCAGTCCACAGCCACATTCCCACACATGAATGGTCCTGAGTGGACCTGCTGACAACTACCGAAGCACCACCCCTGGATGATGCTGATCAAAGCCAAGCACAAGGCTCTAAATTACACAGACTGAGTCTGGCCTCCACTGATGCCAGCCAGCCTCAGCTTTTCAACCAGTCTGGGAAGGAAGCACAGGTGTGCAAGCACATATACACACACCCCCAGCGTGTGGGGGACAGGCCAGTCACTTGATTTTCAGAGAGCTTTTCCATTTGTCCCACTCTACTTACTGCAGCGCTCAAACAGACAGCCCGCTCCCCTTTCACATGCTCCGCGGTGGCCATTTCTCTAGAGCTGCCCATCATTTCCTTATCAAACAGTAAAAACGTAGGATCACTAGAGACACAGCTCAACCTTGCTGAGATTTCACTCTCTCAGCGGGTTGTAAATGCCCCTATAATGTTGGCTTTTTTAATCTTGTGTTATTATTACCCGCGGCTGCCATTCAGTCTGCAGAGAATAAAGCGCCAAGGCTTTCAGGACCCACACAATGGCTCTGTGCATTTGCCAGCGGTCGGACAAACAATGCCTCTGTGTTTCAGCTTTATTGGAAACCTTTCTGTTGTGGGAGTCCGACTGCGTGTGTCCCTCCGCTCGGGCAACGCGGAGGTGCCAGCGTGTGCCTACGAATTCGTCGGTGATTTCAGGAGCACGTGCCTGCGCGGCTGCCTACAGAACCTCGATGAGAGCGTGCCGGAGAGCCCGGTGTGCTCCTGCAAGCCTATGGAGGGGCACAGAGAACGGGTCTGCAGAGCCAGTCAGTCTTCCGCACAGATCAGCCAGGGGGTACGAAGCTGAAGGGGGCTCCTCTGTGAGCAATTACGTTCACCTCTGTATGAATGGTGCTGCTGGCTCATATGGAAGTCTGAGGATATACGACGTAACTATGAAAATGTCAAAGCCCTGCTTCCCCGGATCATGTTCTTACATGAAATCTCGGCTTCCGCTTAAAACTAAGGAGCTTGAGAGCCTCGTGTTCGCAAGGGAGGCTTGAAACATGGAACAACAGAAAAACCCCACAAATTAGAATACGAACGAGATTTGAAGAATGCAGGGCTCTTCTAATTTGGGGACACTGATTGCTTTGGTCTGTTCCCTATTGCTTACAGGGGACACTGCAGATGTGTGAACTCTTACAGAGCCGCAAATATTCCCTCACTCAAGAAAACGAGCCATGCTGCATACTCTTCATATATTCAAAACCCAAGAGAGAAGTCAGAAACTCCCCCAAACCCACAAGACTGACTTGTAAAACTGTTTAAAAATGTACTGGGGTTATTTCATTTGCCTTCTGGTTTTAAGGACCTGAGTCACGTTCTCATAGCACTGCTGTCTAGGCAAGAGGGCTAGATTAATTTATTGTATCTATTCCTTTCTTTTTCTTTCTCTTTTTTTTTTCAATTAGAAAAAAAAAAAAAACAGAACCAAGATTCTCATATACTTGTAAAACTTCAGGAACAACTCCACAAAACTGGGGCAATAGAAAACATGCCAAATACTTCAAGGCTTGGCAGCAGTGTGTGCCTGCCTGTCTCTCCGTGGCAGGAGGAATGTCTGTCTGTCTCAGCCAATGTTTCCGAGTAAGAATGTCTCATCCCGATAGCCCGTGCACATACAAAACACCTATGCTGTCAGCTCTGCAGGAAGAGACCTTGACATTTTGCAGAAAACCACATCCCCATCTCCCCTGAATATCAGCAGAAGGCAGAAAAACCTGGTAGATCGGAAAATGTAAGAATCAGGTGCTGCCTTCAGCAAGAATTGAAGTTAAAATGGAAAAGGCAGTGGTGAAATGAGCACGGGGCAACTCACTGCACTCGGAGTACCAAGGAACCGACTTCCAGCTTTCCCAGATCCCTGCCTGCAGCTGGCTGGTCCCACTCCCTCTCCTGGCAGGCAAGACCAGAGACATCTTGAAGGGGAGGAAATTGAGGCTTTGCTGTCTTAAAAAGAATAAACATAAGGTGAATGGTTTCAGCACCTACTGTATTATCGTTGCGATGCGATGTACCTCATGCACCTGGAGAAAGAAACTGCAACTCGCTCTCTGAGCTCTAACTTTACGGTAACCAGGCTGGCATGGGAAGATGAGCTCTGTTCTCTGTGGACAGAGCAACAGGATTGCAATGTTCTCTTCCCGAAGAGTAATGAGGTGCCCAGAGAGCCTACAGAGGTGTCAGAGAAACAGATGCTGTTAGACCCTTCGCAGGCCAAAGACAGATTAAGACTAACACAATACCAGCATAACGGGACCTTATCAACAGCCTCGCAAGCGCTAAGAAGTGGAAGCTGAGTGAAGGCTGTGACACCTGTCTGCATCACAGCCCCGCTGGTACTGCCTCCCGGCTCCCCCACAACCCCAGTGTCCAAACGGCTTTGAAGCAAGACACGGCAAGACAGGCAGGTGAATCTGAACTCCCGTCAGCTGTCTGGAAGAGATGGCGTGAATACCTTACGTTTTGGTAACACTTTTCACCCACAACGTTTCTGAGACATCCATTCAACTTCAACACTCCAAACCACAGAAGTAATATCTGCCCGGGGAAGAGATGGGCAAATAAACACCAGTTAAATGACTGCTCAAGGTCACCCAAGGACTATGAGAGAGACACACACACACACACACAGAGACACGTCTAGCAAGTAGATTACTCTTCCTTTTTGAAAGGCACACAGACACACACAGGCACACACAGGCACGCAGAGGGGATTGAAACTGCTTAGCCAGGTGTGGAGCCTGCTGTGATCAGCGCAGCTTCACTGAGCAGCGACTCTGCCTGCTGCTCTCTCGCTGGCGCTAAAAACGTAAAAAGCAAACCTTTCTAACAAAATTCATTCAAACGGATGCAAATAGGGATGGGGGATTTTGCATCTGGGCTAAGTTACTACATTCTACGCATCCTATTTGTCTGCTAGTTATTAAATTACCCACAAGCCATCAACAATTCAAGTCTCTCTCTGAGAAGCAGAGATTAACCAGGAATTGCTATGCAGAAATGCCGCTCGTCTCTCTCTCTCCAGCGAGATCAGCCTCGTGATGAGTTGCGGACTTTTGGGAACAAAGGTGAGCTTTCCTGCAAGAAATGAGAGGCACAGAAAGATGGGAAAATGTTTCTATGGGGAGGAGAGGATTTGCAAGGCAAGAAACTATCAGGAACAGTTTCACACGCTGCAGACCACGCAGTGACAAAACGCACTCCGGTATCTGGAGCACAGGAAGCCGCACCTCTGTCCAAGCACTAATGCAAATGAGATTTGCAGTGAAAGACAATGAAGCCAGTATGTAAATATTAATTTAACAATCTAGTTGACAAAGCCTCAGCTGATCTATAAATAGCTGTTTTATTAGCAGGTGATGCTGAAGGCAGCTATCCTACCTCTTCCCACAATCCCCTGTGCCATCTTTGTTTTTATTGACCCCGGAGACAGGACGACTCTTAACTGTACCAGCCTGCTTCTCCACCGTTACCTGCAGAGTAGCCACAAACACTTGACAATACGATACATATTTATTAAGACCCTTACATGACAAGGATTCTGCAAAACGACGCACACCATAGCTCACAGCTCTCAATTAAAGCAAGCAAATGGTTTAGAAAGATAGAAAAAATCACATAGTCTTGCCTTTAAGCAGGGGGTGGCAGAGGAGCTGGTCACCCAAGTACCACCAGGAATTTAGAGAATGACTGACACAAAGCCAGAGCCAGGCACCGTCCATCTGCATGTATACACAGCAAACTAAGCCTCAAGGATAGCAACACCCTTAATAACTCAGGTCACCAAAGAAGGATTTTGCCATCCCAAAAGAACACACCAAAATCCTGATCTCTTTCCACAGTTTTACCTCATCTGGAATTACTAAAATGCATAATAAATCTTACAATTCTCTACCATCTCTTTGGGCTGTACACACACAGGAATCCCTCCTTTCACACAGGCACAAGAAAGCAGTTTGACAAGGGACAGCAACACCACCATGGCGGAGCGTAGGGCCAGCGGCCGAGAATCTTGCATCCTGGTAAAACCACTGTGGCATTTGGACGAGCACAACACAATTGCCCAAACTCCAGCATGGCCAGCATCCACAGAAACCACGTGAATTATGTTTAAGGCTATTCACATGGATTTGTATACATTCTTCTGAAGTCTTTTAAAGCCTCCATCTTCCTCTTGCTGCAAAGAACAGTGACAACACACTTGATGGGCAGGGCTTGTAAATAGGCAGATTGAATTAGAGGAACAGTGTGGACTTTGTTACCCCTCCCTCCCACTTGCCTCAAGTTTCTAAAGAAGCCTTCTGAACACAAGAAGCCACTATGTTACTGCTTATCATATGGCTAGGAGAAAGAAATAAAAAAATTGAAAAAAAATCCACACAATCAAGACTTTCTTCCATAAGGTCCATCATATTCTTACAGCTTACACAGTGGCAGGCCACAGAGTTTACCTCGGGAGGGAACCTGCTGTGCTGGGCAAGGCATCGACCCCGTGACGGGGAAGCCTGCACTGCAGCGGGAGCACACAGAGGGTACCAGGGCTACGCCAGCAGGGAGTGCAGGTACATCCCCTGCAAACATCCCCTGCAAACATCCCCTCGGCCGCTGCGTCCTCGCCCCTCAGTGCTGCCCAACCCATCGGGGCATGAACATCTCCAGGATCTCAGCTTGGGCTCCCACAGCAGGACAGACAGGCTCTAAAAGATGATAAGGGGCTGCGCCAGTTGGAAGTAAGGGTCCCTATGCAGCAGGCTTTGGACACAGGGCTGTTCCTTCACTTGTCTGAAAAACAAGTATTTACAAATTCTGTTCTTAAACTTTTTAAATACAAGCGTTAAAGTGATATTTATATGATTGCAACCCTGTGATGGTCTTACAGTCTGTCTTTTATGAGTCCCATACCAGGGACTATGAAAAGGAAACTTTTGCAATAAAGCTCACTTACAAAACTATCTTTTTTGAGCGGATGTAAATCTGTTTTCCATTACTTATGGAAATAAGACAGAGGAGTTTGACTTGGCAGAACAGAAACTTAAAATAAAGCTATGCTCAGAAACTCTGTGGAATTTAGCAAGAGAAGTGCTACACGTTGCCAAATTGATCATAAATAAAGAAATTAGTTGTTCTCATTAATCAACTAGAAAAAAAAACCTAGAAGAGTAATAGATTTGCAATCATCTTTACTATATTATTTACTCCAATAAAACTGCCATAAATCTAATAGCAATAGATGTAAGTAGCACCAAGGAAAAACCAAAACATTTTACATAATCCAGTAAACGCAGGATGCTGCAAAAAGGCTGCAGGATAGCCTTCCCAGGAGGAATCCACACAGTTGCGGTCTGCTTTGGTTTTGATGTAAAGCTACACATAAACTAAATGACCCAAAGGCAACTTGTTCTCTTCTCCAAATCTCTACATGTGCCATTTCCCCATTTCCTGTGGCTCTTGCAACGTTGCTGCTTCCTTTATCCGCTGTCTCCTTTTCATATCAGCATATCCTCTGCCCAGATCCCCGATTTCACAGCCCAGCCAGTTGTAATCCAGGAGTGCTTACAAGCCAGGACCTGAAGAAAAGTTTAACTAAGTTTGGTTCTCTCTCAAGCAGATTTCGAGCAACTGGAGCACAGACAAAATCCAACTTATCCAGAGTAATTTATTCTTCGCACTTGTTTAAACGTGGTCACTCACGGAGGACAGACTGGCAGCGTTCTTTGTGGGCTGTAGACTCCACCGCGCTGCTGGGAGCTGTGCTGAGACAAGTCCACATCACACGTCAGTGGAGATGGACTGCAGCCTTCAGCTCTGGGATGGAAAGATCAAACTGCTAGATTGGTTCTCTTCCTTGCCGGGTACGCTGATTTTTATCAACGGGAAAAGCCAATTAAAGTTGATAAAGACACATTCTCCGCTGATTTTTCCTCACTGCCCACTGCTCAGTGCTAGTATAATGGATAATGTTCTGCCTGTGGGTGTATATTCTAAGATCTGTCAGTTCTGACAGCATTTTGGCACCTGGATAACTCAAGATTTATACCAAGGGTCCAGGAATGCACCATTTCTCAGCAGCTGATGGGTACATTTTTCAGCAGGGCTTCCCTAATTAAAGGGCTAGAAAGAGATGGGATCAGATTGATAGGTTTTACAGTCACATGTTTTACGCTTAGTTTGATGAATTATAAATCACCTTTTGCAACTTTTGGAACATATGAGAAGAGCATGCAAGAGAAACTATAGCAATGTGTCCAAAACATTGCAATCTAATTACTTATTTTCAAATTTCACCCCTGCCCCTATGGCAAGACTGTTAAAGACATACTCAAGAAAAACAGATAGATAGATAGATAGATAGACAGATAGATATAGATAGATAGATAGATATAGATAGATATATCAAAAAGGAAGTCTATGTTATGAAATGAGACACTGCTGCTCTGGAGGTATTCCAAAATGGAAGGGTTTTAGCCCACATGGGACACAAAAAGTACAGCTCTCCTCCTTCGAGCATCACCCTCGGCTGGGGACACCACACTGGCACTGAGTGCCTCACACAGCTCAATTAGCAACCTGCCCTGCCAGACCAGCAGGAGGTTTTGCCTTGTCCTCTGCTGTCACAGCCTTGTCTCAGGGCTAGAGAAACCACTATCGTATTTAATGCTTTGACTTTAATACCTGTAAAACTGTGTGAAGACAATGTATTCTGTGCTGGTTTTGTTGTCTCTGTCAGAGCTCCTTCTGTATATACAATGAAATATAACTCCAGAGAGGGAAATGGCAAGATCTTTCAGAATAATCACAGCTTGTTCTGGTCTTAATGGGATCTGCAAGTACTGAGCTCCTCTTGAGGGGCGGGGGGCGAGGGGAGAATAACAACAAACCACCCCAAACCCCAGGATGTGAGAGCCCAGTACCACGAAGTGAAAGCTCCTTGTTGCCAGTGTTGTTGAGATCAATGTAGCCTTAAAGCTATACAGAAGAAAGTCACAGAATAACCATCTGGAATGGGGAAAAATATTTGTTAGTAATTTAAAACATGAAACTGAAGAAGTACAATGCAGAGATGTGATAAGCGTTTCCAGGCAATGAGAGGTTAAAACAATTATTTGAACAGCTGGGAAAATTAAAATGGTAAAATAATAGCTACCCTTCAAAACTCTACAGATGCAAAGAGACTCTTCAATGAATAACTGATAAAGGGGAAAAAACATTTTAAAAGAGAAAGTGTTTCACGCATGAAGGTCATACAAGTAACAGCTCCTCTTAAGAACATGGATTTTCAGACTTGGCAAGAGATGAAGAGGTGGGGTTAACACAGCAGCCTTGTACCTCCAGGGACCCAGGGTCAAATCCTGAATACTCTAAGTTACACATGAAAGCGACTTTGGGTATATCCTTTCTACCGCTTTTTTGGAAACGGCTCCCAACCACAGCAAAAGCAAGGTCACACAGGATCACGCTGGAATTGTTGTAGCAGTTTGTTTGCTTTCCCAAGGAATTCTCCAGCCCTGGCACAGCCCCAATGGCTGCAGCAACCGGTGCAGCCTCAGAGCAGACGGTTCAGGCGTTATCCTTGTTATCCAGAGTTGCCCCACACACACAGCCCTGATCCAGCAAGAATGTGGCGGTGTGCAATTTTTTGGAAAAAAAAAAATTACAGTCCATAATGAGCTGCTTGACTATTCAGAAAAGGTCTAAGAGAAAAATAACCCCAGTCAGGACTGCAGTGTATGAGCCGTGGTGCACACCATGCGGCCCATCAGGGTAGACAGACAGACAGATGTATCCAGAGAACTCAAAGCTCCAGCAGAGCCATCTTCAGGACAGGGAGGAGCTGAAAGAAAGCAGCTGAGGAAGGACTATCTGCCACTTGGCTCCAGCTACCCTTCTTGTAGGCAATGAAGCCTCTCTCTCTACTAGCTATTTTAAAACAAGAAACCAAAATTTTTCAGAAAGTAGAGAAAAAATTGACAACTGAATCTGGCTGAATATGTAACACTGCAGAGAAGAAATCGGCTGCGTGGTGCCAGCTCTTGTTTCCGTTCCTCACCCACTTCAAATGCACAACCTCTTCCACATAAATACTGAGCAAACTGTTACAAGGACAGCAACTGAACACACCTCATCAGAGTCCAAAAACATGGATTCTCTGGTATAAAAAAGCAGAATCAGAACAGGAGGCCAAATCCATCCACCCCAGCGGTCAATTCTTCTATCATTCACACATATCATTTCACCAGTCTTCAACTGAAAAGTCTTAACTACTACTTCTTTCTTTGAGTCAAAGAAAGAAGTTAGACAGCAGAAACACTGAGGTTCTCCTACAAGGGGACTTTTTCCTCCAATCAAAAGAATTTGTTATTCCAGCATTATTAGAACACTTCTGAAGAATTAAATGTAGCTTCCTCAATCTGTAGGTTTCTTCTCCACAGCCACAGTTGACAATCATCTGGTGTTGAGTATCTCCTCTGATGGGTTAGGTTCCTCACTAGTCAATGACACTAAAAGAAAACATGAAGAAGATGAGCCTGCAGCCTCCCCCACACTACAGGCTTGTTGCAATCACGTTGAACACCCCCAGTAGACCAGGTTTGATCACTTTAAGCCTCAGGAACATCCAACACGTTGCAGAAAGGAACTTACCCTGTGCCTACACCAATCCAAAGTAGCCTGTGCCACAGAAAATAATATGGCTGACAGAAGGTTTCCAACAGAGGTTTTGACCTTCCTGTGGTCCTGAGGGACCCTGTGACATGTTTTCACAAGAGACAGGAGTCTGGTATTCTGCCAAACTACATACCTTTGGTCTAAACTAAAATTCTGACTGCAGCTTTAATTCAATACGCTCTCCTTCACTTCTGATCCTAATCTGCCAGCAAGAGCTGCTGGACCGGTAAGTACCTACCTTTTTTTTTTTTTTTTTTTTTCCCCTTTAGGTGACTACATCACTGTGCTGCCTGAACGGATGCAGCAGCTAGAGCTGCACAGCAAAACCATTTAGGAAATTCACCAGCTGGGTACATATGAGCTTCTACTCATACTGGGAAACCTGCAAATCCATCTCCAGTACCTTGTCATGGCGCTGGTCATGGTAAGAATGTGGAAGAGGGATATCCCAGCTTGTCCCCTCACTGCACCAGTGTGATGATCAGTCATCAGTCTTTTACTTGCCCAAGGCAAACAGTATCCTGCAAGGTTGATGTACAGTTAGGTAATATGCTTTGAGATCCTTCAGGGTTAAAAAAACCCATGCATTAATCTGACAGGATGAGAAAGAAGCTGAAACAGAAGAAGAAGGTGTGAGGCTTACACAAGCACCCACACCTTTCTAGCCTCCTTCCATGGAGTCTCTGGATCTTACCCCATGTTTCCCAAAGTCAGACTCTCCCGTGCCAAGGAGCTTTCATGTTCAGTGAGCAGCATGGAGGTGGGGGAGGGGATGCAGAGGATTAGTCTATGTCCTTATGAGCTTCCAGTACTCAGAACCCAAACACCTCTTTGCTCCTCTGATCAGCCATGTTCAGATGCATATTTAAAAATAAGACAGACACTGAACTCTCTCTTGCCCCCTGAGGGAACTGCTGCCTCCTCTTTCCAAACCGCCAGTTCAGTGCTGCAGGGAATAGGCAGCCTGATGTCAGCTCCAATACAGATTTTTAAATGAAAGGAATGCAAACGAAGGGGACAGAAGAGAGGAGAGGAGGGCGGGAGAGGGTGCAGAGACACTAGAAGCAAGTAGGTGAAAAACTGAAGACAGGGAAAAAATCCAGACTTTAGAAAGAGGTAAATAAAGAGACAGAAGGAGGAGGAGGCAGCAAAATAGGCAATAGCATATGTCTAGCTTACTGGTACATACTACAAAAAAAATCCTATAGGTGGCTAGGTGGTGAGGAGGATGTTGCTCACTCACAGTGATATCACCGAACCACATGCAGTTTAGAATATATGTGAAATGCCCACAGCTTGACTTTCAATCACAGAATGTCACAGAAGAGCCCTAGAACAATTTATCCTTGCATATAGCACATTTGCTTTGCACTGACCCGAACTAATGGAGACCCGCCCCAGTGCTAGCGTGGCATTCCTAACAAACTTGAATTTGGCACACCACAAAAAAAAAAAAAAAAAAAGGCAAAAATACAAATACAATTGAGAAAATAACTTGGCAGTGCTACATAGCACTTAATTCTGGTGTCAATGGGTTAAAATGGGGATTCCTCAATGCTGCATGTTTCTAGATCCTGCCCAACCGGGTTGGCAAATTTCTGGTGTTTTTAAGCTTAAGATAAGGATTCCAGGTAGCTAACCTCAGGGAAACAGTTTTGAGAGCCTTATGACATCGTTACTCTATTAAGGAGGGGGAAAAAAATAAAAGCAAAGAGAGAGAGATAGAGAGATAATCAAATGCATACCTAGAAGTATACTTGCAAATAAGAAATGACAAGTCAGAAGTCAGGAGGACAGGTTTGTACAGATCTACAACACACAATTTCAGAAGCTCATCAAAACTTTAGTGGCACTTGACAAGTTTGTGCCAAGATCAAGAAACACTTCCAACTGTTGATTCTGAAACAATTATCACAAGCTTGCCTGAGGTGAAACATGCAGCATGGTGTGAACTTACCATCCTGTTGTCAGGATGGACCAGGTTCCATGGTCAAGTAAAAATCAAAACTGATGAAGCCAAGGAGAGTACCAAGAGAAAGAGCAAAGCAAGAGCAAAGATGAAGCAAGGGCTAAGGATCATGAGAAGATCAGGCACAGTTACAGCCTAGGGGTTTGTGGAGCAGTTCAGAGCCACTGAAGAAATTCCCTGACATACCCGGCTGTGGGTTGTCCTGGTCATCAGTCAGATCCAAACCTGCTGGGGATACTAACTGCAAACTACAGATTAGCACACAGCCCTTACAACCTTTTATCCACGTGACAGTGTATTAGACTGCTGTGCTTTGGAAGACTCTTCTCAAGGGAAGATGCCTACTTCAACCTTCAAGCACCACAACATTCCTCCTGCTTTATGTTGTCCCTGAAGAAAAGCTTTTCATAGCAGCAGTGAAAGATTTTTGCACTGAACAGCTGGAACCAAAGTCAAAGCACAACCTGAACAGAGATGCCATTGAATACGGGAATCACAGGCAAAAAGCCCATATTGATAAAGATTTGAGACAGTGGTTCAAGATATTAAGAGAGAGTCAGAACTGCAAGAAGAGTATTTTGAACCTTATCCTTCTGTTCTGGCTGGCATCCAGGGATTATCTCCCTTACTTCTCTCCTTTAAATACTTTTTTCCACAGCACCTATCAAAGTCACCATCTTCCCAGCAGGAGCAGCCAGGACTTGCTGTCAGGTCTCCCCAGATGCTCAGATTAGCTAGCTCTCTTCTCCATGTGGGAACTCTCAGATCCCACAACTCAGTGAAGCAAGGATTTGGATCCAAGATTCAAGTTTCCATGAGGAGATTTCTGTTATTATAGCAGATCTGGTTCCAAACACAGCCACTGTGAACTATGTGACAGGGTATGAATCCTCTTCTATATATTCCTACTGTGTGATCTCACTCTTCATTTCTCCACATCCCCCTTTTCTCTACAGTATTGCAACACTTCATTGATTGAACACAATCGACAAGAGAGCATGAAGGCAAAGGCAGACTCTCAGATTGGAACAGCTGGTTTTCTTGATGGCATCATGTCCCAAAGAGAGGTAAGGAATCACCAGCAAAGAGACTGCTTATTCTCAACAGCAAACAACTCCGCACCAGAGAAGAAAGCACAACCCTGCTGACTGTGAGAAAAAGGCAGCAGTGGGATTTTGAATATATTTCACACTCCTTGATGGATCATGCCTGAAGATTTTGTGGGAAAGCAGAGCACAGAGGAAACCACGCTTCAAAGCCTGCACTCACAGGGCCCGTGAAAACTTTATAAATACGATGCTCTACTATACTGTCCAAAGCTCACATGCAAACGTGCTGACATGACCGATTCCTCAATGGCCACACTCCACAACCACACACTTTGAATAAGCTCCTGCCAGTCATGCTAAAGTGGGCTGAAGGACAGATGGACAAGAATGACCAGCTGGGACTGAAAAAGATGGTCAGAAGTCATTGACCCGGTGACCAAGCTCTGAGATAAGACTGCTAGGCATAATAGCCTCCCATGTCACAAGCAACAATCCCACCGAATACCCACCCGTGAGTTGATAAATCTTAGGCTACTCCACCAACAGCTGCACCAGTCCTTGCACTCGCCATAGGGACACAACATTGCAAAGTCTCCTCTTCCCTCATCTCAGCTGCTGCCCTGACTCAACATGCAGCAGCAAAAACAAGCTACCGAGGGACTGACAGCTCCTGCCTGCTGATCAGAAGGAGAAGGTGCTGAGGCCAACGAGGCTCAGCAGTTGCTCTGGTCCCCAAAGCTTAAATTTCCCAAGTGTGAAACATTTGACCAAACAACACAAAAAAGGGTGTAAAAAGCAAGACCACAAGCTATGTTAAATCAACGAGGTCTTTTCTTCTTCCAGGTTGGTCACGCCTAATACCACCTCTCTTAACTCATCCCAAAATAGGAGAACATGCATTAAAGGACCAAGATATTAACATCTGAAAGATGGGCCCCCTCTGTAGCCCTCGCTTGTAACAAGGGGTTTGCATCCATTTCTCGGAAGCAGAGAAATCAATACTTGGACAGAAAAGGCACATTCCAAATGACAATCCCTAAAACCAAGGTTGCCCTCTTTCCTCAGTTGCTGCAGTGCCACCCTTGTTGAGTCTCTCCAATGAAGCTGATTGTAGCGGTGAGCATAAGTCAGCCTCTCAAATGTTTAGGCAAGGTCAACTTGAGGACTTGAGTCTTCAAGTGGAAATATGCAGTTTCATGAGCAGCAGAACTGAAGTCACCTGGATTCCTTCACATTTGTATCTCGAAGTTAAGTTCCTCTGTGACCAAACTGATGTCTAATAAAGGCAGAGTCAATACCATTCCCTCCTGCACAAGCACCGCTGGGGTCCCTTCCCTCCACCTAATTGCCTGCTTTCACAAGATATACAGGAACTTATTACTTCAGAGCCTTTGTGCCTTCTGAGGAACATCACCGCAACTCGCCAGGAGGTTCAGAGAAAGCAGAGAGTGGGACAGAAACCAGGCTCAGATGGTTACATGAGTCCCATTTCCTTAATGAGGGTAAAACTCCAGACACGGCTGGGGGGAGCCGTGCATCCCAGGAAAGAGCTGGCACATTAAACCCCGAACAGCGTTACCCGTGACACGTGAGCGGGCTCTGCCCTGCTCTCCAGGGGCTGCTCTGTATATGGCAAAGCTCCTGACCTTCCAACATCTGTTCAGTTTTTATACAAAAGCAAGTGGGGAACCTGTAAAGCGGTACAACATCTTTGTTGACATTTCAGTCCCTGGGAGAGCAGCTCTCCTTTGGCTTTGTGTCAGACACCTTTGGCTATGTCAGAAAATAGTGCATAGCCTGTTCTCTCAAGCAAAGCCATTTGCCTGTGCAAAGGTTCCCGGCAAACAGACAGGAGGTGGCAGCTGGAAGAAGGAGACCCGGGATCGCTGCACACAATCTCACCTTTTATTATTTATCCACATTTACTGAACCCAGCCTGGCTCTAATCCATCAGTGCAAGAAACCTGCTAATACACCTACGTGATTGGAGAGAGACTTTCTTGCAATTTATCATGCTCTATTGCAGCAAATATCAAGGCTCAGCAAAACAAGAAGGCACCAGGAACTGTCTCATACAGCCTGGGATCTCTCTTGCTTGCTTATCTCCCAACCAGCAAATATTTGATACTGCATTAAACAAGGAACTTGAGAGCACTCTGTTGTCCCAACTTCATTCCACAGCTTTGTGTGTACATAACCCCACCATCAGCACAAGATTGAACCAAGTATGTCTTCCAAATTTAACAGCTTCCAAAATGCTTGTTCTTCTTGAACAAAGTGGCACCTCATGTGCCTCAGACACTTCGTAAAGGCTGGAACGAGGGTAAATCATTAAAACATCACACCCTATCCCTCAGAACCTGCTTCTGCTCCAGAGAGATCAACCTGAAGTCTGTACTGATGCTTCAAGGTTGGCTTTTGCACAACGATCAAGTGGTCACTGGTGCAGTACATGCTCTCCACAAAAAATTTCTATAGTGGACTCCAGTTCTATCACATTGCCTTCATCATGTCAGCTCAAGGCACACACAGCTGGGAAGAATCCCACCTGAAAGACACCATCCAACACAATTTTCAATGGCTGTCTACTTCTACAAGACTTGAGAAGATTTCCTGAGCCTCAGGATACTCCTGAACACATTTAGGCTTGGTACTAAAAGACAAAATACAACTATGATGTGCTACTGCCACAGAAAGTTAAACAGTTCTGCCAGCATCCCAGGGCCCAGAAGTATTGTGGTGCTTGTTAAATGATGATAAACCTAAGCAGGCCACCTTCAAGGATACTGAAGACAAAAGCTCTCAACTGTTCCTGCTGATAAGGCCTGAGGGAAGATTTTGTGTTCAAACTCAGCAATTGGTGTACACCTGAATCCATGAGAAGATACAGTAGTCATGTGTCAGAGAGCCTAGAGGGTCATTAGAAGTACCCATATAATTTACCAACATACCGTGTTTAGCTGCAGCCAGGGCTTCAAAAGAAGTACAGTTTTTCCCCCCTTCTTCCACCTATTAAAAGGAATCAGAAGTGCCCAAACATGGAATTCAGACGGCATTGAGATGGGACAAACAAATATTAATGCAGTCCCCTTTCCAATGCCTTTGGAGAGATCAACAAGTCTCCGTATCATATCTATAACCAGAAATTCTTCTATTCTGTCAAAGAAGTTCTTTCATAAAGTTATCAAGTACGTAATTGAAACAGAGTACATTACTTGCTTTGCTGCCTCACCCAGAAGATAAAAACCTAAATTCTTTCATATTTAGAAACTTTCTATTTTTTTCTTAATCTTATGCCAACATACTCCTCTAAATTACACAGCTCTTCCTGAAGTTTACACCATGGAGATGTGTTTACTTATACTTCTCTGATCCTGAAGCATGCAGATAATCACTTTGCCAACTATAGCCTTGACCCTTGATCCAAAAGCTTACAGTCCTATCAGGGAAGAAACTCCCATAGAAGAATGTCTTTTAAATAGCAGCAGCACAGGGACCCACCATGGAGCTGGGCACTGTCTGTCTGACCCCGTGACACGCAGCCATAACGAACCAAACAAATTGGTTCAGCCCAGTAAGATTTACCTATTTCCACAACAGTCAAGAGACCACTCCATAGAAAAACCTCTAGAACAGAAAGAAGGTGCTGGTAATATAACATCTAAAGAAGACAAGTGTGGCCAGGACAGAAACTTAATTGCTTAAGTTGCTGGGATGGGGCACTGCACGGTAACAAAGAAGAGAATAAATGCAGAACAACTGCAAGTCATGAATAGGAAACATCATTCAGAAGACCATGCAAATCTAGAAGTTTTACAGCAGTCTGGTCTGAATAAGAGGGAGGAAAAATATTGTAGCTGCTATCATCTCACAAATTTTTAAACTTGCTTTTTGTTCAGTTATCTGATTTCCTAAGGATATATATTGTGAATTAAACTTCAACCAAGCAGAAAGGAGATTTGAAGACCCAGGAGTCTCTAGAGGTGCAAGCAGCTGTAGTGAGAAGGCAGATGTGGTAGAAGGACACTGCCATCTTCCAAAGGCTTCCATCATCTGGGTAAGGAGGTGCTCCTTTCAGTTTTTAAGACAGCATCCACAGCATATGAATCTCTAGAACACTTGAAATCACCCTCACCAAACACAAAAAGGAATCATAGAATCATATGGGATTGGAAGGGACCTCTGGAGATCATCTAGTCCAACCCCACTGCCAAACAGGTCCACCTACTGCAGGTTGCACAGGAACTTGTCCAGTCAGGTTTTGAATGTCTCCAGAGAAGGAGACTCCACCACCTCTCTGGGCAGCCTGTTCCAGTGCTCTACCACTCTCAC
>JAOTQQ010000003.1:3594331-3642708 GCA_026546715.1 Gallinago undulata | reverse complement strand
CCCCAGCTCCCTCAGCCTCTCCTCATAAGACTTATTCTCCAGACCCCTCACCATCTTTGTCACCCTTCTCTGGACCCGCTCCAGCACCTCAATGTCTTTTTTATGGTAGGGGGCCCAAAACTGGACACAGTACTCGAGGACTGGACGCAAAGTCATCAAAGCCTAATCTGATGGCAGAGATTATTTTTCTTTCCCTTTATAAAGGAGGAAAGGATCTCAATCTCTCATCAGCCAACACCACCAAACACTACCAACTTCCTCTGTGCAGATGGTCACCACGATGGAAGGCATCCACAGCCATCCTGCCACATTCTTTATTTTTTCAGAAGGTGGAGATAGAGAAGCTCTGATCTACTGAACAAACTATTCCTCTCCTTGTATCTCCCCCACTGGTACTTGCCTTTGATCTCTCCTATCATCTCTCCATAACTCCAGGAGGAGACTCTGACTCAACAGTAAGTAAAGACATTTTGCACAGCACACATAATCCAGAACCAGGAATACAATTACTGTTCAAAATAGCAACACTGCCCTTGAAATCAGTTGTTACTGAATTAATGACCAGATTGTTAGGAGTGTTACCTCAACTTTGCTTTAGGCTGCTAATTAGCAAACAAGTCATTAATTCACTGGTACGAAGTGGTTTCTCAGGCATTATTGCTTCTGACATCTTTAATTCACCATTCTTTTTGGACAGCTTCCCCAGACAACTTTAACCTCAGTCCTCTACAAATCAGTCCCATGCCACTGCCATCAGCACACTGCACAACACACACGCTGGAAGACAGAGGCAGAAAACCAGTGTGAATAAGCTGAGCTGGGTCATTAATTAATATTCATGATAACCTTCCCAATTCAAGTAAGGGGGGGGACCAAGGCACAAGAAGTTCTACACTTTGGTGTGGACTTGTCACTACATATAAACACACAATAAAACACCATGAAACCTGGAGAAGCATTGCTTCCACCAGGGTACACAGTGGAATATATAATTCCCAACCTGAGCGCAGAGATCTGCTTCTATTTTCACTGCGTTCTCTGTGATAAAGAGCTTTGAACGGAAATATTTCACCTACCCTGATGCACAAAGTATTTCTGAGGTTTGTTTTAACAGCTGCGCAAATATCCATGCTTTTGAAAACAATCTGGATTTGGCCTGCCAACAAACCCTGATCTAAGGGTTTTATAATGGCAACATTACTACAGAATACAAGTGCTTTCCATGTAAAAATCGATAGCAATAGAAACATCCCTAATAGGCTACATGGAGTCTTTGGCACCTCTTCCTTTCCTATTCCAGCCTTTGCTATTCAGATCTTATTTTATAAATTCCCAAGTTCTACCAATGTACCTTTGAAGAAATGCTCCTGCAATTTTGAAAAGATATATTAATATTTTACACTAGTTTTTCAGCGCTACGAGAACTGCAATCTCAGTTCATTGGGCTGATTTATTAGTCATCCCTCAACATGCATGAGAGGAAAGACGATACTGTGAACACTAGATTAGAACATCATTTTACTAACTGGGCAAAAGGAAAGTCTTATTTAGAATCGGGATTTTAGTAATCCCCAAAAACTGAACTTGAAAAAGAAGATTGGACAGCTTGGATAAAGTTTAATAAATTTTCAAGATTTAAAATTTGATTCCAAAAAGGATAATCTGACCCAACTGGAACATTTACACAAATCTGTTATGCATTTAACTTCTATTATAACATACCACATTCCAAAAGTAGCAGGGAACATACCTTGCTTGGAAACCAACACACTGGTACAAACAGTTGCTTAACAAGGGGCCTTCCAGAGTTGTAAAGAAAAAGTTTACACATTAATGTAAATGAGGGAAAATCTTTGTGAAGCATAACTGAAAATGATCAGAAAGTTTTTCTTTTAGTAAAATTCACACCATGTAAAATGACACAAAGTCAAAAATGACCCATTTACTCTTTTACCCTCTTTTGAAATAACTTTGGGAAACTCATGGCTTATAGTCGCTTAATATCAATATTCCAATTTCCTAATAAGAGCAACTTTATAAATGGGAAAAACAACAAAGCTTTGACTAATAACTCATCTCTTTATTTAAAGATTACACGAAACAGTCAGAACAGACAGAAGTAGGAACAACCAACACAAACCAAGCACTGAGGGGAGAACAGGACTGGGATGGAGCCAAACCATCTTTTTGTGAAAGTATCATCATTGCAGGGTACAAAAGCATTATATTAAGATAAGGCTGGGGATGAGCTCCCAGCAGTAATCAGTCTTTTATTCCTGAAAACTCTTAAATCCCTATTGCAGAGGCTCTTAATTTCAAAACTGAATTAATCATTTATCTAATCTAATGACAGGAGAAATCCCATAGCAATTTTGTTTGAAAAGTACGATGTCTTTACCCTTCTTCTCCTTGGGTTTCACGACTGTCCATATAATAACTATTTTAGATCTTGACTCCTGGGCACGGCCCTCTGTTGAAACACCCAAGGCCTCGTAGTCAATTTCAAGATTAATATCAAGTATCACCACATAACTATCTTATAAAATTTCCAGATGTACACAAACAAGAAAGATAAAAAAAATAAAAAAGAAAAAAAAGAAGAGGCAGCTCCTCTAGGTTCCATTAATGCTGCCATTTTAACTGAGGGGCCATCAGCCTTATAAGACCTTGTGCTATTCAATGAAACCTTCGTTTCCACGAGTACTGAAAGCAAGCCATAAATTCCCTGTTCCCAGCAGACAGTCCACCGCTGAACTTTCTCCCCCTACCCCTTCTGAGTCAGTGAGGTTCTCTACTCCACCTTCAGCCCAGGAGGATACTTAATACTTGCCAGTTTCTCTAACATAATCACCTTAAATACTCACGTCCATTAAGTTTAAAGATCTTAGGACCATTAAATGGAACTCTTAGATACCAAGTCCCATATGGAGTAAATCTCTTTGGCAGTTTCTCCATTGGAAAGCTGCCTTGGATTCAAGGCTGATCTCTATCAGGATAAGATACCGACATTCTTTATGCCCTCCTTGATAACAGCACAAGGCAGATGCAGCCCTTTCAGCACAACACGCAAAGCAACACGGCCATCAGTAAGCAGCTTCAGAAACAGTTCTGCAAACTATAAGGAGATCTCAGAGGGAAACTCAGCTTCTGAACAATTTTATCTTTTAACAGCTTCCTAATCCCCTCACCCCACTCCTGCAGCTTTACCTTTTAGAGGGAGAGTCACACCCCCACCCATACCAATCCTCGCATCCAAATTTAACAACTACAAAAATAAAATAAAAACGTGATAAGACAACCTTCACAAAAGAAAATAAATCAAATTTTTTTCTAAAAAAAACAGCATTTTGAGGATAAATCTGGAGTGTCTGCACTAAGCCATAACCTCTTTACTGATGTTTTTTTCCTTCCCCTTAACAGATTCAGGGACTGTAATAACATTTAATCCTCAGAAGCTAATCTAAATGTAACACTCAAAAGAAGACAAAGACAACGCAACGGAAAAAAAATTTGGCCACTGCCTTTTGGGAGTGCTGCTTTATCCCCGGAGCGAGCGCATTAATAGAGCTTGGAATGAAATGCCATTTTATTCTCTGTAGCGGGGAGGGGATTAGCAAGTTGTCTTCTCTAAACCCAGTCTGAGTCATGGCTCTATGAACACTGAGAAAAGGATGTGGAACGAAGTGAAGGGCGGGGAGCACGGGCTTTTTATTTACACGCTGCTTCCTTTGTGGGTGGTTACTGATGTGCACAGTTTGCTAAACAGGGAAGGAAGGGGAGGAAAAAAAGTTCTAGGTCCCCAGACTTTAATTCTGCTGGTTAACAAAAGAGAAAAATAATAAAGCACCAATTATAATAACATCACTGAGACAATATGTCCGTGGCAACTGTCCAATTCACCACGGGGTGTAAGCAACAAGGGCAAGTTGCTTAAGGTGCTGAAAGCTGTGCTCAGTGGTTTCTTGTTGCTAGGATCTTCTTCCTGGGAGAAAGAGACAGGTTGGACAGAGCCCAGAACAAAGAAGAAGGAGACACCGTGCCAGCAGGAATGCAGAGACAGGAGCAAGATGGGTTCAGGTGAAGAAATGAGGAACAAAGTCCATTGCACAGATCAGGCCATGCAGGCATCAAGCCTATCATCCCACCTTGAAGTAGAAACCAAGAGCTAATGACTGCGTCGGTGATTTAACATGAAGCTCAGCATTAAGTACTTTACTTCTGTTTCTATACAAAGGGAGATAGGAAGGTTTCCCTGCCTACCCTGTAGACATGCTGTGAAGAGTCACTGGTGGAAAGCTTATACAATATTCCTAAATCCTGCAACGCTTGATAATCACTAAGGAGAGGAAATAGTCCACAGAACACTTGATCACTTGTGCAGAGCTGTAGGTGTTGATAACAGAATTACAAAAGTCAATAAATGCCAAGAAAACACTGCTTTTTTTTTTGTTTCATATATTTCTTATCTTTGCTTCAACACGCACCCCGAAAAACAGGGCACTCACTGTGGAAATAGCCCCAGCTCCAGCTCTTCCTCCATCAGCTATGCTGATACAGTGGCAGAAGACAACAAATACATGATAGATTGGTCTCACAAGATGCAAGTGCCAAGGGCCAATCAAAGAGTCCACAGTGAAACAGGGATAACAGGAGCTCGGGAAGAGCCACTACGGGAAGGAGATGTGCTCTCCTCTGCAGATGGAGAAAACGCCACTCCTGGTTTCCCTTTGTTACAGGAGCTGCCGTAGTCCAGCACTGGAAACAGGCAGACCCGCACTTCATTCATACTTTGGCTATATTCCAGTTCATGTAATTTTGCTGGAGTGTCAGTTTATTCCTGCTAACCAAGTTACTAGATCTGCATAAATCAATCCTACCTGTCTTAGCACTTACTGTGCTTGTATGCCTAATATGAAAGTGCACAACAGGACAAGCAAGCTATTCTTTCCACTGAAGTCGCAGGATCTTGTAATTTATTACCCTAAACAGGTTGTAGAAAGACTTGAATGTACAACACCTAGCAAGAGGACCTCACAACACCAAACTTCAAGTCCTACCAATTAAGCATGAATGCCAATGCACGAAGGAGATTTCCCTGACCCTGCCCCACACATGAGGCCTGTGCACTTTTAAGAGTGTTTGCACGGCACACTGGGCACCAAGACAACCATCCCAAGAAGGATCACTGCATGCTGCTTTAAGTGACACCTACGCTGCAGGCTGATGGGGCAAAGCAATGATTCTTCCCACATGTACAATTATCACAGGGCACTATCAATCCCAGCTTGTGCACTCCAGCACGCAGCTCAGTGCCATACTGGCTATTGCTGGGAATTTCTACTGTAAAGAAATAGAAAGTGTGTTGTTCACCTTCTCGCTTGCACTAGGGCCACACAGCTTGTCCCTTCTCAAAGCATCTCCCAGCCACTTTGTCTTGTCACACAAAATTCATGTTAGGACAGGTGTCTTTTGGCTACAAGGAAGACAGCCCAAGGCACCTGTCCCTTCATGATGGCTCAAGTTCATACGGCCTTCAAATAGAAGGGCATTGTAGAAAAAACTACTTCGCAGTGAGGGTGACAGAGCCCTGGAACAGGCTGCCCAGGGAGGTCGTTGAGTCCCCTTCTCTGGAGATTTTCAAGACCCGCCTGGATGCAGTCCTGAGTAACATGCTCTAGCTCTAGACAATCCTGCTTCAGCAGGGGAGTTGGACTAGATGATCTCTACGGTCCCTTCCAACTCTAATAATTCAGTGAAATTCAGTGAAATTGTACAATAACACCAGAAGCCAGGGACCAGCAGATAATGAAGGCTCAAAAGAAAAGGGGAAGGAACCCCTAAAAGACATAAACACATTTTCTGAATCTTGAAGGAAAGAAGTCATTAGCTGGTCTCAGTTGGTGTTGATCTCAGTCACTAACCTTTACGGGAAATAGTTGCATTACCAGAGTTTCCTGCATTACCAGTCTTCATCTCCACAAGAAAGAAACCAAATTAAACTGAAACTTCAGAAAACAAACTTAAGACTGCTATAAAAAAAGTAGGTTAGTTAGTCTGTAATAGCAAGTAAAGAACATCACCCAAGGTCCCAATCTCTTCCTTTACAAATTTAAAAGGATAAATCATTGCTAGATCTGTTCCTAACAACTGATCGCACATCTGCAGAAACTAATCCAATAAAAGATTCAACTGATCAAACAAAGTCAGAACTTTATGTCCTATGAATTTTTAAAATTTTATTTAAAAACAGAATTTAGGTTTCTACTACATAAAACTGCATGAACATGCACGCAATGTGTTAGCTTCCTTGTTTTGGCTTCTTTAGCAACTTATTGCTTGACTGTCCAAACAAAAATGTGAAATTACAACAGGTTATGTGATGCTTTGGCAGCCAAACATAATTTTAAATAAAGACAGCACAATATACTGCACAGCCCACTAACATATTCATGACTACTATATTATCTATTTATGCAATTAAGTATCATACAGTCTGGACTGGACCCAACTGGACTACATATGTTGCTACTCCAGTTTACTGCATGTTGGCCAACTGTTTACCCAACTGAGATTTGAGTGCTGCTCTCGACAGTGTAATTGCTTTGGACTCATTAATATTAAAGAATTATAGAAAATATTTTTTCTTGGACAGCTGTTAGTGCATGTGGAACAATAATCTATATAACACTACCGGCAAATACAAATGGAATTTAGACACTAAACATGCTCACGATGAAAAGACAATATTAAAGGTCCGCTAATTATGCCAAGGCCAATAAAAAAGGTCAGAGAAATCATTGCACCCATTCTAAGAAAATATTAATGATAATTATAACTCTATTTTGATTGAAATTTACATGTCTGTGATTTAGGCTGTTTATCTTTCTCTTACATGTTTTCTTCCTCATTCTCCCTTGCAAGATCTAACAACTTAATATCAAATTCTGTCAAGCTTGGCACAGAAAGAGAGGATGCAAGCTCACAGCTCCTCAGCCCGCTAAATACCTGACAGGAGGTAACTTCACCCTCCGTTTAGGGGAATATCCAGAGGCTATACACAAAGCATTATAAATGAAACTGGAACTGCTGAAAAGAACAAAAATGGTTCCTCACTTTATCCACTCCTCTGCTTTGGTGGCTGCCTCCTGGTACTGCTCGGATGTCAGCTTGTAGATCTCTGCGTTCTGAAACAAAGAAAAGAATACTCAGCTCTAAAAATTAAAGACGCCTCAGATCCTACCCCGTCACAAAGTTATCTTCTATAATTAATAGCGATTTCCAACAACAAACAGCATATTCAGTTCAAAGAACACAAAAAAATGCTTAAAAGTTGATTTTATTTTCAGCAAAATGTATCAAGGCCACAACATGTCCTCCATTCCACGCTTCACCTTTGTGAAGGGAAAGAGGGGGAAAAGGTTGCTAACAACCAACGGTCAGCTTTGGTTATTCCATGTAACCACAAAAACAAGGTGTTGCCAGCACCAACTTATTTTGAGTTCGGTCGTGTTCTCTTTTTTCATTAATTGCTGTGAAGGATCTTGTAAGTTACTGACGTGCAAGTATCAAAATTGGCTGCTAGCACTGGAAAATCCATTTTACATTTCAGTGCTTCTACTTATGTTACTTATTCTTTAAAAGAAAATTATGCAGCCTGCTTCCCTTTTAACAACATAGGGAGGCGTATCAGGTATCAGTTAAGGCCCTGCCAAACAAAGTCTGGAGTGTCTTGCTGCAGGGCTTAAGAGGTTTGCATTAAATTCTCCTGAGTCTGTGCAGAAAGAGTTTTAGTTCCCAACTGCTCAGGCGCTGAACAGGGAGAACGGGTTCCTCCTCTCGGCTGCGCTTCCAAACCTCCCGAGCACAAAGAGCAGAAGGGAAGGGCTGAGCATCCCCAGGGACTCCACTGCGAGGCCCCGTGTCACTGAACTGCTGGTAAAGCTGCGTTAGGCAAAGCCTCTGGACTTTACACTGAAATAACTGCAATTGCCTCACTCAGAGCTCATCTGCAAGGTTCTTAGTCTGAAAAGGCACAGGCAGAAAATATGCAATAATCAATCAAAAAAGTGACAAAATGGTATTGAAAGCGAGGACAGCTACTCATTTAGGGCCGGTTCTAGTTGCTATCTCATCTCTCCCCAAATTTGGTCATTTTATATAGGATACTATTCTTGCCCTCCTTCATTTATTTTCCCATAAATGCAGCTGTGGTCCCGCGCATGATGAGATGACACATATTGTTCAGTGGTTAGAAAAAGAAAAGGACAGATATAACTCAAGTTCTATTAGTGGTTCTGCCACTTGTGCAATCTTGGGCAAGTCACCATTTTCCATCTGCAAGTGAGGGATAACAGCTGTCTGTATCACTGAAGTTGTGTGAAGCTGAGCTAATTGGAAGGCTTATACAGGTTTTCAGAGCCCAGGCTTCAGGTGCTATATTTAAGCGTTTTATCTCCAGTGCCTGAATTTATGTCACATACCAAAAAAACCCTACAGAACAGACTTTGCTTTTCCAAACTTTGACCCAGGAGACAGATTTAAACTGAGAAATCATGGATGACTAACCGCTTCAAAATGCATTTTGCCAGCAAATTGTCATTAATGTTTTCATTTACTTACTTGTTACATAATGTTCAAACTTCTCTGCTATTAAACCCATTTTTTTCCTTCCTATAATGAAAAGTTCGGCTTTTAATGGAGCCTTTTTCTCTGTCCTGTAAACAGACCTCATGACTTTCAGCTCCCTGCTGTTACTTATTCACACATGAAACCACAAGACCTGTGCTTCATTAATTAAATTTGCCATTAAAAATTAAATAATGTGAATAAGTAGATGTAAGCGTTATCTCCATGGGCTTCATAAGTCTCACCATTTCTCCAATTACTACCCAAGCAATTTTCATATTTCATACCGTCTGATTTCTCAAAGGGACTGGATTTGAGAGATCAAAATGAGAGAAAGTGAGGTAGTAAAATTAAACATTTTTCAGGCAATAGGAAGTAGCCCCGTCAGATACTATTAGCCTGCAGCACTCTGCAGTGAAACAGCAGCGGGAGAAGAAAACAGGAACAAATATGTTGTACGTGAGATGCAGCATGAGGTTGGCATTTAACCCACCTAAAGAAAGAAGAAATAGCCAACAGATTCGTTTGCTGGTTGCTCCGTCAATTAAAGTGGTTGTGGCACAACCTTGCCTAGTTTATTAGCGAGAGGATTCAACTGCCCAGTACTAGGGTCAGCCCCATCTTCAGCAACATCAACTACAAACATGGACAACAATACCTGGGAAAGAAACCAGCAAGGAATAGCTCTGGATCCTAACGCTGATGAAAAGCAGGCAAGTGAGAACCTGAACAGCGGCAAGAATCTAGTGAGAGAAAGGAGGAGAGACCTGGCCTCAAAAAACCCACAAAGCACATGGCATGATGTGAAGATCAAGGAGGGGCACGGAAGACCTTCAACCTGAAGAAGAAAGCCGCTAAGTTTTCCAAATGAAAAGGAAACATCTTTGCATGTGAGCCAGCTGGGCCTCTTGCTTTTGGATCAGGTCTCTTTGCCTTCTCTTTCCCTCCTCCCCCTCAAAAACCCTAAAAGCCAATGAAGCACCATCTCCAACGCTATGCTTCCCCAAGTAAGAAAAACAGAGTTTTACCATTTTAGTCTCAGTTCGTTCAACAAGTTGACTTGTTAAACAGGTTTCCCCTGTCCTCTCAGCCCTTTCCTACCTTGGGAAAGTTATGTTCGCTTTTGTTCTAAATATAGACTAAATGAGCAACAGACGGGCCTTTCAGCATGGGCACAGTCGCGGCAGGTTCTCCAATTTGGAGCTTCTACTTACAGAGAATAATTCTCCAAGTATCCTCATCTGTATGACTTCAGATGCAAGATCTGCTTCATTTTCAGTTATTTTACCCCATCACATAATGGCAGGTGATAACGTTCCGACGGCCTACAAAAATCTAGGACATTATAATAAGGTTGCAAACGAGGAACCAAGCCAGGAACCACCTATGCCCTTCCCGGGACTTCAGCAGAACCACCCGCACAAGGGCGACTCACAGGGACCAAGGTGTGGTGTTTGCACTTGAAACGAAGTCTGAGCTGCCCATAGTCCTTCAGCTTCATAAAGCGATATTCAGTCGCACAGTAAAAGAGAGAACATTCAACACAAAATTACAAGGCATCAACGCTGCTTTTAATTTACTCTCACAATATTTGATGCGTGAGATAAAATGGCAACTCACAGAGAAAAAGTTGAACATGAGACCTCAACTATTATTAAATAAAGCTCCTGGCAGTCTTAGTTGGAGAAATAAGTTTAAAAACATGACCAAAGGACACCATAAGGGCTCAAATAACAAGAGACACAGAAAGAATGAATGAACCACCTAAAATGTTTCACTTCTCTCAATAAAGTTGAGCCTTAGGGGAGTCAACTTCAGAACATCAGAGCTTTGTCATATGGGGAGAGAGCTCTCCAGAGAGGACAAACAAACTAAACAAAGAAATGTTAGTTTGAAAGATTTTCCCCTGCTATTAAATGATGTTTCGTAGCAAATAATAAAAACACCAAGGAGTTATAAAAATACATAACTAGAGCCTAAAGACCAACAGAATCACTTTCCTTTACCCTGCTGTTTTTCTGCAACAATTTTGCTGCTATACCCTTGCTCCCCACTCTTTCCAAAACACCCTTGCACTAAAAATTTCTCTTCCAAAGGAAATCAATTTTAAAACTTGGAGCTAAATTCAGAGTAATTCTAATTCAACATTCCTCCTCGGCTTCAAACACGCAGAGAAACCCCAACACTCACTACTACACCGCGCTACGCTGCCCAGGCCCTTTCCACAACATACAGCAAAGAAAGAAAGAAAGCAATATAGCAGAAGACACAGATCTCAGGGTTATTTCAGGAGGGAAAGTAACTGAAGCATAAAGAGAAAATCCTGCCAGCTCATTCTTGCATTGACTTTAAACCACATTCCTTACAACTTCAGTGAAACATGCGCTACTTGTGGTAACATGTGAAATGGAAAAATCAAGCAACACAAGCATGGGGAACTAGAAGTTAATCAAATTTTAAGCAGAATTCTTTGTGAACATCAAGCAGCAGCAAAAGCTTGACACCAGGACACAGATTGCTCCATCAGGTTCAGTCTGGGTCAACAGATCAGAAGGTATTTGGATTAAAGAAAAAAAACAAAAAACCCAAACCAACAACAAACCCAACCACCATCACCACAGCTATCTTAGATATTTTGACACCTCAGAGTATAGAAGCTTGTCAGCGGTCACAGCGCTTAAAGATACAAAGAGGATTAACAGCTGTTGAGACGTTGCCAGCCTAGATGAACGCTGGTGATAGCTCTGATGAAACGGAGCCGGCCAGCCCCTGACAGACGCTGCCGACGACAGCCCGGCCAGGGGATCAGACAGACACGCTGCTTCCATCCCCTCTCCCAACCTCCCTGCTCGCCCGCTTCCAGCAAACCTCCCACCACAAGCCCCACTGGAGCCAAAAGGGACCTGAGAGCCAGCGATTTGGGGCAGGGGGAACACCATGGTGAGGAAACACCGCAAATTTGGGAGAGGAAGGGGAAAGGAAAGCAGTTACTTCTCATGAATCTGGGAGACATTCAAAATTCCTCCTTCCAGCTGCTTCTGAAGCCAGAAATCAGACCTGCCACCATCCCGATAGAGCAGCACGCCTGGCCCCAGGGACGGGGAACACGCGTGTGCCCTGGGCACAGCCATGCCACAAGAAAGGGCAGGGAGCCGCAGGAGAAGATTTTTGACCAACCTGCTCTAGTTGGAGGTGTCCCTGCCCATGGCAGTGGGGTTGGAACTCTTTCAGGTCCCTTCCAAACCAAATTCTATGATTCTATGATTCTAAGATGGGTCAGTGCAGGCTTGGGGAACCGCCTTTGCTCCAGCGCTGCCTAAGGGGAATGAGGGAAGACTCGGGCACCACCACCCCACCAGGTGGCTGGGTCACACGCACCATAAATCAGGCTGTTCTTCCCCATTGCTCCAAAGCCTCATGCAAACAGGCTCTTTACAGACTTGAAAAATTACCCCATCTACCTGCACCCCTCCCACAGGTACAGAGGAGGATGAGCCAAACCCATCTGTTCACTGGACGACCATTTGGTTCTGTTAAAGTCAACCTACACAATCAATCACTGCTATCAACTTTGGTCCAAAACAGGGAGTTTGGGAATTTCGGGACATGCTGCAAGAAGCAATCTCTTCACCTCCTCAGCTCGCTACTCTTGAGTGCCTGCTCAGCCTGTTTGTTGGTAACAGCCAGCATTTAGCTAAAAGAGATCACTCACATTTTCTCCTTCCTATCAAGTGCACATACACACAGGAGCTAGTTAACAAGGGAGAGAAATATGCATATAAAGCATATCATGAGAGCATAGAAGCCAAGGGTTAATTTGCTTTCATGCGAACTCAAATGTTTTTTTCTCAAAAGGTAATAGAGGAAAGAAACAAGGAACTACAAACAGCTTGCTGATACAGAAAAAAGATTTTTTTCAACCAAAGCCAACTTCTAAACACAGTTCTTGTTGTTTGCTGTTCATGTGTGGGTTCATCCACTCCTCCCGCTGAGACCAATAATGAAATGAGAGCATTGAATACTATTCTTTCTTTCGGCAATAAACTGTGAGATCATAAATTTTGGATTAAGATTCAGAGACAACAGAAAAAGAGAAATGTCCACAGTGACAACACAGGAAAGTTAAACTAGTCATGGGCAGAAGTATCCTCCTGTTTGAACAGATCTTCTTCTCACGACTGCAATATTATCCTGAGTTGAAAGCAAAATATTAATTCTGTAGCATATCTAGACAGCTTCTCAAAGATAAAATCCCCCAAAATACCAGCCTCCACAAAACTTGAGGCAGGCAGAGCTGGGGAGAAGGTCCACAGCTGGATTTATCCTGTGGATAACAAGCTAGGCACAAAAAGGTTAAGCTACAGCCCCTAAAGTATGCAGTGGGTCAAACAAAGCCAGGCACCCCAGGACTTCCCAGAACCATGTCCCACACCGAGATACTCCATCTGGGTGAAAAGGGGTTTACAGGCCCAGACCGGGATCTCACGCCAGACTCAGGCTGTCTTTATGAAGGTACCCTGGGAAGAGTTCAATTAAAACAAGTACCCCACAGAAAGACAGGTATTAGGAACTCCTCCGAGAGCTGCACGTGCCTCACTGGAAGCACGCAGAAAAGCCTCATGTTATCTTCAAGTCAGAAAGACAGCCAACAACAAAGAAATTATTACTACAGAGGCGATTAAAAGGGGAAGAAAAACCCAGAAAGAATTAAACACTGCGTTTCTATGAGGCTGCTTTAAAGCACACCGTTCTGAAAGACTGCAAATAAAGCATTAGTAATTCTTTAAACACAAACTCTGGAAAAGTAAAAGCACCTTCAAAGAGAAAGGCCATAAATTGCCAGCAGGCTTTCTGACAAGGACAGCAACAGCAACGTGAAAGGCCCAGATTAACACTAAAACTGTGGTAGGAGAGTATCGCTCCGCTCCCCTCCTGGCTGGAAGTTTAATATAGGAGCAAGAAGTCTTAGGTGAGGAATTCACAGTAAATGCCCGAATCAATTACACCTGACAAGTGCAGGTAAACAGGCTTCCCAGGCATTCATTAAACATCAAGGGTTTTCAGCATCTGCTTCAGAGAAGTCCTGCGCCCGGCTGACCCGCAGAGATAACTCGGTGCCCATGACACTAAGGGCACGGCAATGCCTGCTGCATCCCTGCGCCCGCGCTGGGCAGCTGCACGACTAGTCCCATGGCGGTACCCGGCTCTGCCACACAGCCAGGATGAGCTCCCACATCACAGGGACACCACCGCTAATACACGGGCATCGTCCAAGCAAGAGTGACAGGCGGGGGAAGAATCAGTGCTAAGGGAAAGAGGGAAAGAAGGGAATTGCCAGAAAAATCAAGAGTGCCAAGGTATGCAGCTCAAAGTTTCACTAGGAGGCTGACCAGCACTCCAGAGGGAAAAAAAGGAGAGAAAAAAAAAAACCCAAACACTCCCAAACAGAAAATTGGCAGTCATCAAGTACTTGTCATACATTTTAAAAGATACTAAGTACATTCCCCTGTCAGGCCCATCACAGGAGCTTATTTCAGGAAGGGAGGAACGTTATAGCTCAGGTTTGATGCCATCAAGTCAAAGCTGGTATTTGACAGAGCCTCCAACAGAACTCCCACCACCTCGGATGGGCACGCTGCAGCTCAAACTACAGCTTTCTCTGCTGAAAATATCCCTAAGCCCCATTTATAAACTGCAGCAGCACGCCCAGTTAACAGTTCCTGTCCCAGTTCTAAAAATCTAAATTACATTCATGCCCCCATCCTTTTCCACAACAGGTAGCTAAGGAACGCAATCCACTGGATACCCAGAGGAAATCAGAATAGGAGGGACCCAAGGCAGAAGGATGTGGATGAAGACTGGGGAGCACTGAAGAAAACGCATTACATCTATGCACTTGCATGGGGAAAGGGAAATGCAAGGAAGAGAGTCACTATAAGAAACAAACAAACAAACAAACAAAAACCCCCAATAAACGAGAACTATACCAAAGCCTGCAAGTTCCACACCCTCCCAGGGTTTTTCCTCTACCCCCAACTGCAAATTATTCTCCATGTGCAGCTTCCAGTAAATCAAGCTTTGCTAAATAACCCCGACATGTGCGGGGCTGAGAACCAGCCAACAAGCAATGATGAGATGTCCCTGGAATGATTAAGGAAAATGCAGACATCTCTCAGGTTACGAGGAAGCCTGTTGTACTCTCCCCTCAGTGCATATGCAATGCTGCAAGCACTGTTCCGAAAACCTCTGATATTCAAAGGCTCATTTGGTTGACAAGGAGCCTGTGGATTCGTGGACAGATTGTCACACAAACTGTCAGGTTTTTAGAGAGACTATCAGACCTCTCTTTGCCTACGTTATGGAGCACATCAAAGACACAGAAGATGAACCAGACGCAGACTGCACAGATCTGACAGAATGGTGGGTGTACATATTCAGAATACTGTACTGCTGGGGGGGGAGGCTTAATGTGAATAATCAGGGGCTGAAAGTTCCAGAAATGTGACAGTTTTTGGCAGCGATTCTCATCTTTGCATTTATTTATCGAAGGGAGAAAAACTGCCATACTAGAGGCAAACTTGTGAGAGGAAGAAAAATTATATCAGCTGCAATTTATTTTGCCGCTGTACTTTTTCTTTATTATTATTACTCCCAGAGCATTTTCTGAAGATATTTGTATTTTCCGCCAGGGTTCTCACACTACGCTTGCAGCTTCTCTTCCCGTTTTATCCTGTAGGAGAGAGGCTGGTTTAATGATTACAGCCAAAAAGACCGCTAGGAGTTTACAGGTCAGTGTACGTGGTTAATGACACAGACAAATCCACGCTTTCACAAGTGCCCGCTGGCTCACAGCTCTGTCTGGAGATGCTCAGGAGCTCATTATTTAAAACTTCAGGCTCAAGTTATAGGTAATCAGCACATCTAAAGAAATACACCATACCTGGGCAACCAAAAAAATGAAGTAACAAAAGTTATTATAGAAAATGCTAACCTTAAGCATCAGGGTCTCACTTTGCAAAGTGGTCTCACTTTAAAAGTTCACTTATTTTCCAGGGCGTTGGAAACCTCAGTTAATGAATAACCAGAAAAAGTTCTGAGCTCCACAGCTCAAAAGTAGTTTTACAAGGATAACTTGATGTCATTCCCTTTTATTAATAATACTTGGAAAAACATTATAAAGCAACAGTATATTTATTTTGCAGCTGAGAAAAGGTATTAGGATATTTCTACCAACAAGTATTGATTATTACCTAAAAAGGGAAGTAAAATATAAAATGAAAAACTGATAACAAGCAAACCAAAATGGATTAACAGAGATCCCTTTGGCCTGTCTTTACAATACCGCTGTCACATAACCTCCAGTTCTCCCTGCAAGGCATCAGTTATTCCAGAGAAAAGAAGACTAGTATCTTTTTATATTTATTTTGGTGTTCAGAATGGATTGAAATTCTCCACACAGTAAACAGAAAATAAATACGATGTTTATCTTAAGATAAAAAAGCCGAGGAGGACAAAGGAGAAGGGATGGTAAAAGGGATGAGAAAGAAATCAGAAAATATTTGTAAGCAATTTCCTTCCCATCATTTGACAGTCTCATTCTCTCTGCTTTTAGTGATCTTCTCTTTCACACAGCCTTTAACGAAGCCGTTTTGCCTCCTCTGAAGAGGACAAAGCATTGAAGAGACATCTCTGTAGCTGGCAAAGAGCTTGTGAAGTCTCCAAAGACAAGCCCAGAAGGACCACAGACCGCCAATCAGGTGGAGAGAGGCATTTTCTCAGCAGGGCTATTGAGACGTAAATATTAACATGAAAATCAAACACCCACAGAGAGCAGAGGCAGCCACACAAACGCTTCATTCCCATACTCCAGCAGAGACCACTCCTTCACAGTCGAGGACTGTCACAGCCCTGGTGCATGATGTCACCCACCGCCTTCAATAGAGTTTGGTCACCACCAGCTTAGTACCGCACTTTCATTAGAGAATCCAGATGGAGGAAAGGGAACAAGGCATTCCGCACTTTTAGCCCATTACAGAATAATAGGAATAATTACTTATCAAACCAGAAACATCTTGGAAAGCCTTGCTGCCAAGGCACCTCAGGGACATAAATGGAAGAATGTCACATGTCTGGGTGCACCATACACCCATAGATGCAAGCTAAATCTACTCTCAGAATTTAATTCTTAACTGTGTCTCCAAGAACAGTAAGGAGCTCCACATACAAACAACAACAGACCTTGACTTTGGGACTAAAGGAGGAAGAAATAAAAGTAGGCTTGAAGCTCCAAAGAAGTGTTTTGGTGTAAGCATCACAATTATCTGGGGTTTGCTGCAGTAGCTGATAAATTCTGTAACAAGAAAAGGCTTGGGAAACTGTGTTATAAGCGATTTTTTTTTTTTCAGACTCATGAAAAAAGTATCAGTTTTTCACCTATATCTGCTGAACAAGACCAAACAAAAAATTCTAGCCCTTCAACTGGGGCACAGCTTGGGCTCAGAAATCAGACAACAGGAACACAAAGAAGGAACAGAACTATACTTTTGCTGGGGAACAACAGGAGGGGGAAAAAAAAAAATCCAAACACCACAAACAGCAAATCTGGAGCCAAATCCTCTCTGCCGAGAAGTGAACACACAACAAACTTATAACCCAGCCCTGTCCTATTTTCAGCTGACAAGGACAAACTCTGTGTTCCTCACCAGGACGCCCTTCGCCTATTGTAGAAATCGACAGCTAGGACACAGTTGGGTTTTGGGGTTGTTTTTTGTTTTTCCTGCAACAAACCCCTGCCTCTAACTGGAAGAAGAGTTATTATCTCGGTGCCACAGGAATGAGTGATTAGCCATCAGCAAGTAATGGCTTTTTGCTGCTGCTAACGGAAGCCGTATCTGAACAAATCACCTAAAGGTGAAAGGTCTCACATATTACACTTAATCCCCTAAACAGCCAAAGGAAATTTTGTGGTATACATATCCATTCTGAAAACTGAAGTTAAAAAATCCATACACATGCCCAGGCGGGCACATGATACAGCATTTTTACACGCCCACATGAGTTGTCTTCTTTGTCTCAAGAATCACAGTCCGGCCAGTTCAAGGCTTGCTGCATGTCAGGGCAAATGAGACGATTTCTATATACCATCCAATATAGCATAAGACATCTCGGGGCGGGGGGGGGCAATAAATAAATAATCTAGGCACTCCTCGATTGACCCAGGCATGCAAGCTCACAGCAACCTTGCAACTTGAAATTATATAAGCAAAAATTTGACTTTTGTTCAGAAGAATGGAGAGGGAGAAGGAAGATGGAATTAAGGCTTTTTTTTCCCTTACAAAAAGACCTGAAATGCAATAATTGGGAAGGAAAAGAAAAGCTAGCTCTTCTCTTAAAATAACCTAGTTATTACAAGTCTTCTCAAATCAGAGGCTTAGAGTTTTATCTCGGCTCCCGCATTTCCTTTTCCCGTCTCCTGCTCTTCTCAGCCCCGTGGAGACTGACACAGATTAAGTGTCCTCTCGGCATTTTCTGGCTCCGCGGCTGTTCCTTGCCATCGCTGCCCTCTGTGCAGGGCATGGTCCTTTATCTGATGGCTACTCTGCTGGTGAGCGCCAGCCAGGGCAAAACTCTCCTCTCCACATCTGTCAGGGTTCAACTCTACGGATGACAGACAGCTCCAGCTTATTTTTGTTAAAAGCAAAACACAAATACAGCCAGTATTTCCCATTTACTTACAACGGGGCTGGGCTGGGAATGGGCAAATCAGGTAATCCTCATTTGAGTCGAGGTGTTAAATGTTAAACTGCGACTGGGATCATTCTTGATGCAGCAGAATATACAGCCAAACCACCAGCTAACCCCACAACAAGGCAAACAAAACACCCACCAGACATCATCCTGGGACCAGGACATTCTGTGACATGAAGCAAATTCCATTTGCAGTGGCTCAAGACCTCACGGCAAGCCCCATGGTGCACATATATTTAAGAACATTATAACATGTTATTTACAGGCTCCTTCTGAGTCACTCTGGTCTCTTGGGAACGTGCATTTTATGTTCATGAAATTGGAATAGCTCTTTTATTTATGTTTCTTTAAAATGACTGGCAGATGGGGAAAAACCTTCAGAGAAGTGGCCCTAGGCTGTCATGAAACGTGTATTTAACACACCCACAGTAAACTACTAAACACACTCACTTCAGAAGGTACAATACGTAAACACGGAGTAGTCCCTTTTTAAAGTCTGATCTCTGGACTACTTAATTCAGCACAAATTTGAGATGTTCTGTGGAGTCTGCCCAATTTACAGAGTAATTATTGCCTATATTATGCATTATCATGATGACAGCATATCCTGTAAGGGCAGAGCCAGAATTTTAAGGACCTTTTTAAAATGAGCCCAGGCCTTGGCTTTATTTTTAAGTCACAATAGTGATGCCTTTTTTTCCTGCCACATGTGGAAGGACCGCTGAGGGCTGAAATAGAAATCCCAGATTCCCCAACGTCAGGCTCTTATGCAAGTGGATTCCACACACAGAGGGAAGTTTTGTCTACCTGAAACAATTTCCAAGACTAAGTCTAAATCTGGAATATCCCAAGAGAAGTGCAAGCTTCAATCATTCAAATCCCAGCAGACACACAGACTCCAGCCTAAGGTCTGGAACATATTTAATCAATTCACCGTGCTAACTCTCTACAGCTTCATAAAATAGCCAATACAGCAATAACAGGGCCAAAAATTAATTGTACACTGGTTGGCAAATTACACAGAAGTAGCAGGAAGCACTGGTATTTATTGCAGCAGGATAATGTAGCTGGTGCTAAGGTAGAATTACGCCGCAGTAAAAATAGGTGAGAGACAGGCAGCGTGTGTGTGTGTGCACGCATACATATGGATGGATGTGCATGCAAGCACTTCTTTTCCACTAGAAAACTAGCACTGGTTTTACTGGTAATAGTGCTACCTGTATATACACACATTCATACATACCATTCTGCTTACAAACAAGCATATAAACAGCACAAAGATGGAGAAACCAGACATTTAAACTATTAGGCAGTAAAAAAATGAATGAAACGAAGGGAAAACTGGGTGAAATAAAAACGGCAGGGGAGGGTATCAGAAATACCAGATAATGGGGAAAGCTCTCAAAATAAGACAAAAGTACCCCTTGTTTTGCTCTTTTTGGACTAGACTTGAGAAATACTCTGGTGTTGAGTTCCAACAAAGAGACGAGATCACATTCTAGGTCTTTTTGTTCTGCCTTTAACAAGTCTTCATAGTGATACACTGATGAGACCAGATACCAGATTGTTATCTAAATTCAGCTGCTAAATTCAGTGTTAAGACACTAAGTTCAAACCACACATTGCCACATTTATTTCACAAGTCGAGCCTGAGGATGGATTCCTCCAAGATGAAGCAGCCCATAAGCATCATTCTCTCCCTCTGCAAAGGTACTCTAAATGCCAGGGAAGGAAAAATCACTGCAAGGCTCTGACAGTTCACCCTTCAGCACACAGACTGCAAGAGCATCTCTACGCTAATCGGGCACGCTGAAGAGGAAACAAACACTTAGTTGCTGTTTGCATAGAGGCTGCTTGTAATTTGATGTAATGTACTGTACATCAGACAACACACACTGAATAGAGAACAGACGCACGGCAGAGAAGGCAGAGGCAGTGCTGACATCTAACACGTTTTATTTACCCTATTAGATGTTCTTTGAGTTCATCAAATTACCAATCAATTTATCTGATCTCTAAAAGCTTGTGTACTGAGGTATATTAACTACTAAACTTTACAAGCTTTCAGCAAAACAGCCATTAAATGGGTGAATTAAGCACAGGACACTGAAAGTCAGTTTGCCAGTTGGCCAACAGCAACAGCGAAGCAGCCTCTCCCCACAGAGAGGGAGAGGACGGAGAAGCATTAGGAAGGCAGCCTCCCCTGCTCAGCCCTAACAGACACCAGCAGAAAAAGGAAATTATGGATGCTGTACTGCCTCCTCCTCTTCCCCCAGCCTGACATTTAATGGCTGTGAATAACTGAAAAGAGGAAGAGGATGGGAGGTCAGAACCAGTTCAGATGACAATTTCAGGTTCATTCTTTTTTCATTTTGTTCCCATTCAGAAATTTAACACGCACACAGGACAAAACCTTCAGTTCTCTAAATATCAAAGGCTGAGAGACAGCCAGAGCCGTTGCCACCTGAAAGACAATGTCCACACAGCCTGGGCTGTCTGCCCAGGCGACTGGGAAGTGATCTGGATGATTAGGACGGATCTTATCAGCCTATTTCAGAAAACTGTAAGGGGGATTATTTTTCTTGTGTTCAGAAGATTAAATCAACAGTTTGATGAACTGGGTGCTTCGTTATACTGCTCCACTGGCCTGAAAGGCAAACTGCTTTTTTGGAACACAGCTGTCATAGGTTCACATGAAGCCCTGCTAGTTTTGTGGGAGGAAGGGTTTGCAGCCGAGGCAGAGGATGAGAAGACAACCAAACAAATTAGGTAAGAAAAAATTTGAATTTGTAAAGAATATTGGAAGGCGTGATTAAGAAGGCAGGGACAGGTGATGCTTCTGAAAGAGAAACACATTTTTGAGAACAGAACTTAGTTTCACACGAGCTGTTCTTCCTCAGAGTACCCCCCACCAGTGGCCAGAGCAGTAAGCTGGTGTCTGGCAACACAGTGACTGGCAGCAAAACATCAGCCCTTACACACAGCAATAGCTCATGGGCAGCCCCAAGACATTACAGGCCATTTTACTGAGAAAGTAAATGGTGTCGGTGACACCTGCCAACTTGCTTAGAGAACAGGACTGAATCTTTAACTCCCACTGAGAAAGCAGAGGACCTGGTTGAAGGTAACACCTCAACAGGGCTTGTTTTTTTTAAAGGTAGGGAAGTGCTCTCCAGGTCTCCTGCGCACAGACACAGCCTGGGATCCCTACTTGGATCCCATTCCTCATCCCCTTCAACAAAAATCCTGTGCCACCTTTGCCATGTGACATCAGTTTGTTCAGCCCTGCAGAATCTGCTTAAAATTGATCATAAAGACCCAACATGAAAATATTCGGGAAGGCTTTTTTTTTTCCCCAGGCTGCTGTCACTTTCTCCACAGGGACTTTTAGTGAGATGAGTTGCTGGCCAAGAAGCATAGAAATGACAGTGGACTCACATCTAGGGGTGACCTTGGTGCATCAGAAGTGGGAATCTGCTCCAAGAAAGAGGATCAAGGCCAGTAAGAATAACAAACAAAAATAAGTTCGCCTCCCATTCTTTACACACCCTAAATGCTTTACAAACATGAATTAAATGGTAAGTGCAAGGGCAAAAGGAGATTAATCTAAAAAAAAAAACAAACTAGGTGAATGCCACATACAAAATTAGAAGATTTGTGAAGGTAAGCTGCGAAAACGGTGCAGTCCACCTTATTAATAAAATTTTTCCAAAAAAAAAAAGGGATTTGCTCAATGCATTGCTTTCCTGCTTGCATAAATACTCCACAGCTTATGAATACCTCTTGTGCTACTTACTGTTCTGAAAAACTACAAGCAGAAAAACACTGCATATTAATATAGCCACTGCTGACGGTAGTCCACAGCCACCTAATAAAAGATAACGTGGGAGACGGAGCTTAGGGAAATCCAAACAAAGAAGAGACATCCATCTATAGCAAGGAGTCTCGCTTCATCTGCAGAGATTACCTTCAGCCTTTCTCTGCCGTTCCGTGCTGCTCCAAAGAGCTGCCCGTGTTTTGCCATCCCGTAGCACTGCCCTTCACCTCTGCCAGGTTAAACCCAGCAAGAGGCCAAATAGCTAAAAGAGTCAAATAAATATTTACTTGGGAGAAAGTTTACGGCTAATATGCTAAGTGAAATCTCCTGGTATCTGAAGGGTTCCAGGAGAGACTGCATTTCTTTCTTATCATACTTATTAAAGGATGTTTCTACCATTTGGAGAAAGCAGGACAAAGCACACACAGACCCCTTATTAAAAATCCCAGTTCTGAGCAGTATATGTGTTAACTATTTATACTAAGCTCCCTCCCTGTTTCCTAGTAACATAAATGTATGAAAGAACATCAGCTTAAGCTTCTCAAATTGAGTGTTTCTAAAGTTTTCCTTAGAGATTATTAGGTCCAACTCTCAATCTTTCTACTCAGAGAAACACTACAGTTCAAAACCTCCTTCAAAACAGTTGAGACAAGACCCACTTTTTGTAAAACAATTCCAAATTACATGGATGAGATGTAAAATTACTCTAACAAGTCAGAGTCAGAAGTTTAGCCACTTATAACAAATTAGCCAGGTCTCATTACTGGATTACTTATTGGAGATTAGAGAGTCATGCTGGAAACACAGGTGTGGAATGGAATGCCTCTATCACCAGCTCCAAAATCCTGCAATTACACACAGTCATATAAGAAATAGTCAGTTCAAAGGATCTATCCCCTATAATTTTCCTGATTAGCAAAATACTTCAGGCACTCCAAAACAAAAACACACAAGCAACCCCAGAGACTGAAACACACAACTACAACAAATTACCAGAGCTAGAGTGAGGAGGACAAAGGGCATCACCAGTGTCCTGATCCTCTGACAAGAATTTGTTCAATAGAATTCGGTTTAAAAGAAAAAGTTTAAACAGCATGCACTGCACTTCAGACAGAATAAAATGTACCACCCCTTCACACACACAACCCCTGACAAACTGGTAGTGGAGGGTGCAGTGGGAAGAATACCTCCCAACAACAAATGGCAGCACTGGTTTAATCCCAGTACAGCTGCTTCACGCAGTCAAACCCACACTCCAAATAGCTGAACGCTGCCAGTAGCAGCAGTGCCTGGCGTTTGCTCAACACAAGTCAAAAGTGCAAATCAGACGCGAGGCACTACAAGGAAACAGAGAACCAAACAGTGATTCTCATACAGCTGCCAGACAGGCTCACGGTCCACCCCTACCTCGAGCCCTGCGTGCACAGGTCTGGCTCACGCCTCTCAGACAGGATTAAACAGACACGGAAAATTTCAGAGATGACCAAGCCAGGATGATCAAAGAATTTGGGAGAAGTATCCCATATACTTGCCCTGATCTTATGGTCATCACTGGTCATCCCCGCACTGTGCTGGTCCTGACCGTGACACAGTGCTGTCGCGCTCACCACCTTACTCTTTCCAGTGCTTTAGCAGAAGATGGAAGAAAACCCCAAGAGCTGAAACACTGAAATTATTTTTTCAAACGTGCCCTTTCCTGTGAAAATTTTAATAAGGCTGTCTAGAGAAACTGAGTTTCTCAAGATCTATTTGAAATAAGGTACACCCATAGTCCATCTCATGCAAAACTAAAGGCAAAGCCTTTTTAGCATTTCTATAGCTTTACTGTTCCACAACACTTTGCCCTCCTCTTATAAGTTATTCCATCATACACATGGAATAACTGAGATAGATGGACTAAGTAATTGTTTCAAACTCCCAAAAGAGAAACAGCTATTAGAAAATGAGCAGTTTTTTGCTTCCAATTCTGTGCTCTGTCCAGTAGATTACAGTATTTTTTCAGAGATTACAAAATAAAAAGATAATGTTATTCACACAATCTCCTGCATTCAAGGGAACTACTGAGTTCAATTCTGGCCAATACATCTCAAAGACAGAGCCACAAGGGGGAAAGGGCCCAAAGACAAGCAAGTAGAATGAGAAAACTGGAAAAAAAAGTCATTCACACAAGCAGAGGCTGAAAAGGTGAGGACTGCTCAGCTTAATGGGAAGGTAAAAGAGGGAACAGAAGACTACAGATAATGAATAATGAAAAGAATTCCTTCTATCTCTTTCACATAAAAGATATTGAATGAAAAAAAGTATTTGAAACTGTCAACAGAGAATTTATAGAGTATACAAGTTAACGTGTGGCACATACTGCCACATGGTATTGGAAGCAAAGAGCTAAACAAGGCTTCAGGAAAAATGCCCGAGACACATATAAGAATGATGGCAGGAATCCAAGCTCCATTATAGTGAATAAAAATACTGAATGAAAATAAACTCTTTTGCAGCAGGGCACGTATCAGCCTCCAACTGACAACACTTGGGAAGATTCTTCTCAAAGTTGTTCTCCAAAAGGGTTTTTTTTGTTTTGGTGAGGGTTTTTTTGCATCTTCCTTTGAAATCTTTGAAAACTGACCACTGTCAGAAGAACCAGGACAGTCTCCACGTTTGATTCAGTGCAGCAGCTACTACGTTGTAAGGAGCATATAACAAAATTATTCTTAGCATCCTACCAGGAAGGTACTTAGTTCTCAACATCAACAGTTCAAAACATCCTTGAAAAACAAACCTCTAAGTCTCCTACTGCTGAATTCTGTTACCATGCAGAAGTGGGAACAAAGCCAAACTGAGGTTATAGATAGGCACAGCAGGGGGAAGAGAGGGGAGAATTCCTGGCAGTCTGATCTTTACAAGGAGAAATTTCAGCTTTCTAACTCCACACTGAGCCATTGCATTCATTTACTCCCAGCCCAACACCTCCAAACTACCAGTGACCATGCAAGTGACCATCCCCTCCGAAAACAGCAGAGAAAGCAAACTGCTATTTCAGAGCTCCTCCACACCTCATCCCCTTACCAGTAGCTTTTTTTTTCTAATATAAACACACATGTACATACACAGATGTATAAAAATATATCTAAGGCTGAGTTGGAAGGTTTTAGTAGAGTAGAAAGAAAAATAAATAAATAAACGTCAAGGGCTGCGTGTATTCAACAAATAAAAGCAGAATTATATAAAAGCAACAGCTAATAAAAAAGATTGTTCTGTGCTGTGTTTTCCATCTTTCCAACCATTATAGGAATAAAATTATCCACAGAGAAGATAGAAAACCTTTTTCAAAACTAATACAATTAAGCTTTATTACACTATTTCAAGTACATTTCTCTCCTCTCCTTTCTAGCCCCCACCACCTCCCACTCCAATACAGACTAATGGTTGGAAGCATCCTTCTATTTTATTACCAGCAAAATGCTAGTGTTTAAGGGTCAGAAACTATCTAGTGTTTTAAGAGAGGCAAGAAAACCTGTTCCTTTTTACCTACTTGCTTTTGTACACGTAAGAACTAGAAGACAGTTTCTATGCAGCTCTCCAGTTTGAATAGGACTACGGGCAAGACACCTTACTCCCCTGAGAAAATCCTGCACTAAAATATCCATCACCTTATTTAATAAGTTACCCTGCAGCAAGGGACATGGACCTGAAAAGGAAAACACAAAATACAACAAAAGACTTCAAAAAGAGTACAATGCAGGCTGGACGCAAACTTCTCCCCACTCCTCTGTCCGCAAAGGACAGACACACATACAAATTTTCTCTGCAGTTTCCGCTTCATGAAACCAGATCTGGAGAGAAGAATATAATAGAAGCACGCAGCGTGAGACCAAGAAATTGCAAAAATTCCCTTTGCGTATGAACATATGGACAACTGTGATAATTAGAACGATAGCTGCTAGATTGTTTGCAATTTCACTGAACAATCCCCATTATCTAGAAATAGAATTCTAAAATCTGAATGCAACACTGAGTGGTAGTTTTAATAGTTTATTTTTTAATGAACTGTACGGATTAAAATGTTGCAAAATTGTATCATATGAAATTGCTCATGGGCATGTTTTACCATCAAAGGCTTAAAAAAAAAAAAAAAAAGCTGTATGGACAATCATGCAGTAGCAGGGAATGAGAAGGGGAATAGATGTGCCGACAGCTTTTTTTACCATTTTTATAATCTGTAATTTTCCCATGTTTCATATTCACCATCATGCTACATGTTGGGAGTAAAACTGATTGATTTCTCTGTCTCTTTACAACCTACCTTGTTCATTGTTTGCATTTCTTTTCAGTTACATAGCACAACTACAAGTCAGATGTACGCAACTCCCTGTCAGGAGGCCTAATTGCTTCAAATTGGAAAAGATTATTCTCCACATTTATTAAAAAATAAAGACTACTTATAACATTATTTCATTTTGCCAGGAAGTGAAAAACGCATTAGTTCATAAGGAACAGCATGGCTGCTCCTATTTTTATGGCATCAATTTTTAAAAACTCATCATGGTAAACAATTAAACAGAGAAGCAAATCCCACGTTTAGGGGAGAGATTCAAATCCCTAAATGGATTTTCAAAGGTCATTTCAGGCTTAAAAGATGCTTGACAGTGTCTCTTTAAATCATGTTCATTTCAAAGGCTTATCCAGGAAGAAGCAGGCAGTGCAGTGCAGCACCCTCCTTTGAACTGTTGGGCTCCCCAGAGAAAAATTAATAATACAACTTCAATTCATATTTATAGCAAAGATTTGTGTTCGGGTCTTTTTTTTTTTAATTTAGGAAAGGATTTTTAACAAAAAGAATTTAAAAAAAAAGGGCATTTGCTTTTTTGAACTTAGCTTTCACCTCAACCCCATGGTGAAAAAGAATATAAAGTTTGAATTACTTTATTAAAAAATCACCCAGTTAAAACCCCCCTTATCTTTCCAACACAAGTTGTTAAAAAAATTTGGTTTGCACAGCTTTTTCATCACTTAACTATGTAATGGGAGGGGGGGGCGCAGACAGTTCCAAGTTTCAGCACAATGCTTCTTGTTTCTCTGCTCTTTGGATCCACACTGACCTGCATCCAATCCCATTAGTATTCAGAGGCCACAAATAAAAGACAACTTTTAGCCTTACCTTGCTCTCAATGCGGGCCAACTGCTCTTTGTAGAAGGCCTCTTGCCGCTTCAGCTCTGCCTCCCTGCCTTGCAGCTCAACGGTCTGGGGAGAAGAACAAAAGAGCATCAGCAGAAGAAGAAATTAAAAATAAAAAGTGTGAGTGTAAGGAAAGCACATGGGATGCAGACTGGAAGGAACTAAAAAAAAAAATAAATCATTGCTCAGGACTGGTGTATGGGATCCCTCTTGGTGGAACTACAAACCTTCGTATTGCAGTTCATTTTGGATTATCCCCACAAGTTTGAAACGATCTTATTAGAATCATACTCAAACTCATAGCCTTGATTTTATTTCTCCTTATTAAATGAAAACATAATCATAGAAAGGTGACACCTTCCTACTGCTATTTTCAGAACTTATCCAAGTCTTTGTCTTCCACAAATCATGATGTGGGATACTACTTCAATGTTCTTCACCTTACCTTAAAAATTAACTTCAGCACCTCCACTTCATAGACACTTGCCCCTTGGAATGTCAGAAACTTCTGTAGATTTAACAGACCCCTACACTCACAAGGAAGATCCAAAATAAAGACTATATGTTATAACACTTTTATAGCAACACAGATTCTTACTGACCACACACATGCTTTTACACACATAACGTAGTAGGGCTACCCTGATAATTAACTACTCTTTCCACACGCTCTCTGTGCGTACACCACCAGCACCCCAAAGTTCCTCTGGTGCTGCAGATCTGGAGAGGAGCTGGGTGTCAGAGAATTTCCCTTCCATCAGCCAAAGTATAAATGTGACACTTCCAAGACATCAAGCTTGGTATACAGGCACGTACTTAAGCATAACCTGGTCATCAACTAAATGATCAAATGTGTGGTTACATCAACAGCTTCTGCCTTTTAGCTCTTTCCAACCAGCAGTGCTTCATTACATTCCCACTCCTACACTGAACTAGCATTAAGCAAACATGGCATTGATGGACCTGAACCAAACTTCTTAAGCTTAAAAATAACAAGCAACAATAGCAAGAAGAATGGCACTTGTTTTTCTTCCTCCATCCCATCCCAAAATCTCTGGGGCCACACAAGTTATCACCAGGCAAGAAGACCTTTCAAAACTAGAATTATTAGTCCATTTAACATGAACACAAACCCTGCCAATCTATAGCATCCCAGCAGCATTGCTCTTCACTTTTAATGATGATGGTACAATCACAGAAAATGCTGGTCCAATATGATTAAGCAGCTGGGACAAACATCCTCGTGGGCTCAGACCTGTCATTTTACAGCCAGCAGCCATTGTTAATGAGAAAAATTACATCTGAAAGCCAGTTGCTGCGTATTTCTTTCTTTCTGCTCCCCTGCTGATGGAAGTACAGCGGTATAATAGGGCTTAGAAGAGACTGTAAGCTAGGCAGTGAGGGACAGTTGATAAGCAAGCAAGAAAAGAAGTAGGAGCACATGAAATAGGGGGGTTGCCGGAGCGTGGTGGTGTCTGTTTGTTTTTAAAAGGAAAAAGAAATATTTTGGTTCTTATGCTTGTCCTCCAGCCAACAGGGCCAGAATAAGGCACAAGCACTATAGACTCATATCTAAACCCCCTTGCTCTCTAAGGCACTTGATTAAAGGGAAAATCTCTGGCTTTGGTTTAACCAGAGCTGCTGCATATCTTCCAGCCCACAAACCAGCTGAAATAGGATAGGAAGGAGGATGAGAATCAGCTGCCCCATACATGTAGCCTGACCAGAGGTATCACACCAACAACAGGGGCACTGATGGGCACTTTGTAAGTGCCAAAATTATTACTATTTCTGTGATAAGAGAACCAAAGCAATCCTTCTGAACCAAAATCCATCTTCCATACAGAAAAGGACTAAGCAATTTCAACTGAAATGAAACAGATGTAAGAAGACAGGGCGGCCTGGTGGGTGACCAAAGGAACCCAATTCTCCTGCTGATTTTCTGCATAACACCCACAAAATCAGATTACTAAACAAGTGATTGGTATCTACTTAAGGAGAAAATAAATAAGGAAAAGAAAGAAGAGTAACATAGTACTGACCCGTGTATACAATTCAGATAGAAGGTGATTTTGATGTCAAGTGTATTTCAAGAAAAAAGAAAAAAGACTGAAAAGATCAACTCTTAAAAATGCAAGAAAATCTCCGCTTAAACTAAATAAATTAATTATATGGCAGTGCTACTCTCCTGAGGTAGCAGGCTATTCTCAGAGCACAAAACCAATACACATAACAATACTGGTGGGCAAGAAGCTTCATTCTGTTTCTGGCAAGACATGGATGTGACATCTCTGGAAGGGAACACAAACCAAATACCTAATCTCTCAAGTGGGGTGCTGAGGTGCAGACACATTAGAGGTGTCTGATCTGCATGATGATGATGACCCATTGACTCCCAAGCAGACCAGACCGGGGTGCCCATAGTGAATAATGCCTCCCCACCGATGCGCCCTGCAGCAGATACACATTCTGTTAGTGACTTCCCTAGGGTCTTGCAAAATTGACATCGAAGAATCAAAACCGGATCTCCTGACTGCAGATTACAACCTCAGTATACTCCCAATTCTTCCCCAGAAGTAATTTCTGCCATCTTTTATCCCATTCTGTCCCACTTATCGCCTGTAAACTGCATGACAAAACACAGGTTGGAGAGAAAATTTCTACTTGCAAGTCAAACATATTTTCAATGCCTTGCTTGTTTTCAAGAGCTGCTGATGTTTCAGTGCATTGAAGTATACTGAGAAACATTCTATTTTTGACAGATCTGCTTGAAAGTTGCTTTCTGTTCCACTCTATCCCCAGCTGTTATTACTAGAAACTTTAGTACACTTTATGATGATGTTTGATGTATGAATGGTACAGTCAGAGCATGTGTCATTTGAAATACTCACTGTTCCAAACTGGGTTAGGCAACAAGGGACATTTTGTATGAAGACAGGATATTTATTAAGAGATCCTCTAGCCCTGCTGCTTATTTCCCACCTGAAGGCAGAAGCCTGTGATGTCCCAGACAGAAGTGACTGCTATAGAAATTATTACAATCTCACAGGGGATTGGGATTGCAGGTGCCAAACAAAGCATCAGATATACTTTTCACAAAAAGGCCGTTACAACTAAAGAAGGACGGAGAAGGACGGATAACACACTGGTTCGAAAATCGTGTATCAGAAAGTTGCATTTCACATCCATGCTGCAGAAGCTACATCTGAGCTTGAACACATCATGCAAAAGATGACCAAACCCCAGAGACAACATCTAAAGAGCTGTTGTGCAGAACACAGCAGAGAGTGTGGTGTACAAAAAGGATGAAGTCGGGGGAAAAAAAAAAACCAACACAAAAAACAGAGAGAGGGGAGGAAGAGTGTAGTTAGTTGTAGAACACATGGATGCATCTAAAACTTAGAATAAGTAGCACAGGACAGCATGTATCTGCAAAAGAGAATATATGCAATAGGCAATTGCCCTCTGTACAAAAACTAGGTATAAGATATATTCAGAAGATGCTCAAGAATTCCCTGTGATGGGTCAGAGGTTAGAAGCATTGCATTCTTACAGAAGGACAGGGAAGGCATACTACTAGGATGCTACTACAGCTTCCATGGTCACGAAGCGGCAGGGAGCTCTTTTAAATTCTTCCTAGGTTTTATATCTTTTTCCACAGCCCAAAGTTTTTCAGGTTATCTCAGTGCTGCTTTAAACAGTGACAAAGAGCCAGAGTAAACTGACCTGCAATTCCAGCCTCCTTCTCTCCCTTTAACCCATTCAGAAACAAACTTTGGAAGCGCATTTCTAAAGCTTTGCATTCCATACCGGCTCAACTAAAGAATTCAAGTACCAGCCTGACAGCTGACAGGCAGGCCAATAGAAATATTTTACAAGCCTCTTAATTGAGGTAATGAAATATTATTGGTTCATTCTTTATGAACAAAGCCAGACACTCTTAGCCTCGTCCTGAACTGACACCAACAAGCAACACATCAGACTGTGCAACTGATCTTCCAGAGCTGGGCTTCACTCTAGCAACAGCCATTCACAATTAGCTTTGGCTTTGCTCCTCTCTCCCCGAAATATCACCAGATTTTCATTATTTTTAATCACAGTCCCTTCTCATCACCTTGTTAAACATGAAAACCAGGAAGGAAATCTGCTTGAAAAAAAAAAGGGCTTCTTGGCAGGGTCAGATTACAGTAGGGAATGTGGCACCCAGGAATAAAGTTCAGCAATAGCACAGCCCACAGCTGACGGCTACCATCAGGCTGTCTCTCTCTGCAACACTGTTTGGATTCTGGTATTTGGGGAGAGGGCATGGAGAATATTCCTCTGGAGGGAACCCCCCCCATCCACCCTCTGCAAAGGACAAGTCAAGCTAGAAGGAAAGGTCCATACTATAAAGAATTTCCTCAAAGGCAAGTCACAGCACTTGGCAAGGTTATTGCAAAAATATTTATCTTCTTGGCAAAACACGTTCACCAGTCACAGACGAACTAGTGAGATGACGCCTAGAGAATCAGGCAGACACAATCCAGGGAAAGAAGCTACATGGATAAAGGAAAGGTTCTTAAGTCTCTATCAAATGCCTTGTTTCTACATCATCCTGTCTTTGCTGAGAGGAGTTATCAGCTTCCCCCAGAGGTACCCAGTAACATCCCTGCAGCAGCAAGCAGAGATGTTTTGGCTGAGTACCTCAGCTTGCCACACTTCACAACTGCAAATTCCTATACCTCATGCTTTCCCATGTCTCTTCCAGTCCTGGTAGCAGTCCAGGTGGCAGGGGAGGAAAACAAATGCTATTAAAGGCTCCAAGACTAGAAGAAGGAATTGACAGCAATGCACTGAAGAACAGAACTAGCTCCAAAATTAGCTAACTGGCGTGTTCCTCACCAAGCCTAAAGGGAACGGCAGAGCTGAAAGGGCAAGACTGAAACAGCAAGAGGCAGCTCGCACACATCACGCCTGAGTCCGAGCAGCAGAACTTCACGGGGAGGCTCGTACCAGACAAGGAACCACGGGGGAGCCCTGTCTCAGCCTCCACTTGCATCAGCAGAAACATCACCACTAATCTGGAGCCGCCTGCACCCATCATCGCAGGCATGTGAGGCCTACAAAACCACTTGCTTTTTGTCCTTTCTCTCATTCTGTTGAAGGCAGGTGACTGGGGTTTGTTTTGTTTTAGAGCCCAGATGCAGACTCGTGGCCTCAAAAAGCAGCACTGGTGTAACCTTCATTTCCTCCTGTTTCTGCTGCTCCCTTAGCCAACAACACACACCACCGGATCAAGTTTGGTTTCAGCAGCTGTAAGCTACACAAAAGGAACCAGTGAAAATCTTTATGGAGGAAATAATATGCAATTTTCTAGCTGAACACCTTTTAAAATGTAATGACAGAAAATAAAATCCTGCATCTGTGCTCAGCAATAACAATCTGTATGCGCGCAGTAACAACATGACACTTGGAATAAGCAAGATCCAGACAAAAAAAGAGAGCTTACCCAGGCGTCCAAATCCGCAGGCTTGGAATAAAGAGAGTGCAAGAGAGAAAGGAAGGGAAAGAGAAGAAAAAGAGAAATCAGTGATTTATGGAGGCCGCCTGCTGCTGCACAATATAGCTTTTAGGATGACAAGTTTAGAAAAGTTCCTTAAAAATGACAAGCATCTTAAACAGCGCAGTGCTGTCCCCTATTGGGAACTGTGCTATTAAAGCAAAACAAAAGCACATGCACCCCCAAAAATAAAAACAAAGCAAAGCCACTGAAGGCTGCTGCAGGATTGCCCTTTGGGTGGGAACTAAGGGAAGACAGTTGGGAAGCAGCCAATTTCAGGGAGTCATGCAAGATGCCGCACAATGCCAATATCCAAGCCACACACCGGTGAACGTGGCAATGCTGGCCATGCTCAAAAGGAGGCAGCCAACAACTCTGCTGTTTCCAAATTACCTGCAAAGAACAAGTATCCCTTGGCAGGGGCATTTTTGAATGCACACACTACCCTACATAGCAAGTCATCTTCTTTACCGGACCATTCCAAAGAGTGCTTCCTAATATAAAGCCAGTTGACTGATCAGATTTCTAAAAAGATCCCCCCTTGCAGGCAAACACACACACCTTTTGTGCATAGTCCAAACCTCTGCCAAATCCAAGCTGCCTTCACCTGCTCCTTCTTTTGTCAGGAAGACTATTTAAGTCTGAAGACAAGCAGGCTGCAGCATCGCTTCTTATTTACTTAATGCTACTTTTTACTTACACAGTCAGCCAGCAGCAGCAAAGCAAGTACAAGATGATAAACATTTCGTGCCCATAACCACCTCCTCCTGAAGCCAAGGCGTTTACGAAGCAGCCACAGCTCTCATTTGTTGTCAAGGGCTGCAAGCCTTCCCTGCCTCTCAGGGCAACGCTCAATCAGCGGCACGTTTGCTAAGTGGGAACTTCAGAAAGGCTGGCCTTTTTTATTATGATTATTTATTTGAGGGGAGTTGACAAGGCAGGAGGAACTTTCCTCTTGGTCATAGTTCAGTGCCAGAGGGAGCAGACGGTGGAGTGCAATATGTTTATGGGATCTGCCATCATTTTAACGGCACAGAGCGGCTGCTTCAGGTAACTGAGGGATGAAGTGTCACCGGCTGCACGTGTCGCCCATCCTCACCCTTTGCAACAGCTGAGAGGGCTGGAACCAAGCACCTACTGTTCAACTGGGGGAAGCCAATTCCCCCCTTTCTGCAGACAGGCTTTATATCGCAGCACCAAGTCCCTGGCTGGACAAACCAACACACAACAGGTGCTCACCAGCAATCGCTGATGGATCTTCACAGAAGCCTGACTTGAATAACATTTTTCTTCCTACTGATTTTTTTTACAATCAGGACAGATGTGCTTATTTTTATTTTTTCATTTTAGCAAATGCAAGGCCGTCCATCGTCAGCAGATGGACAGGGGGAACGCAGGGCTCTTTACGGTGCATGTTATTATTTCAGCAGGTAGGTCGTGCACACCAATAGCTCTTTACTGGATTTACTCCTGTCATGCCTGGGGAGCCTAAGCCATTAACTGTCACATTCCTGGTGGACAAACACTTGCATGACAAAATGAACATGAGGTACTAACTCAGCAGCACTAGACCGTTGCTGAGAGGAGAGCAAGGGGAAGGAACCAGCCCTATCCCTGAGAGGTGGTCCCTCTTACACCCCTGTGAGATAAAATGCACAGTAGCAGAATTACAGTTTTAAGAAATATAAAACTGTTGGCTAAGCACAGGGCATCTCTTCTGCAGGTACTGCCAAAAGCTTTCATTTTGTCACCTTTCAGGGGGATGACGGGGATTATTACTCCAAGAGTAGACAGATACATTCCACTGAATAGAAACAGGAAAATTAAAACAGGTGTAGATGCAGTAGGACGTAGTGCTGCATTGGGAAAAAAATAACTGCATTTGGAGCGAAGCAAGACTAAATAAAATATAATAATATAATAATACCAAAATGAAAACTCAGGAGGGCTACTGGTGGGTTTTTTTTTACCTCATAAGCTTGTGCCAAGATTTCTTAGTAGAGCTGCATTTACCAACACTGACTGACAATAAAAGACACAGCACATCCACTAATATTTTCAAAGCTTAAGTAAACTGTCTAAGAAATGAGCAATATCTGCTTCCTAACTGAGTGAGTTTCACTTCCAGCTCCCAGCTGGGGGCTTGCGAGCTTTATGATCCCTGCCATCTTATAGCACCCTTGGCCAATATGCAGTACTCTCCTGCTAAAACAAGGGTTAATTTCTCTTCCAGATAGCCCCAGCAATCACGGGAAGCTGAATAAATCCTGGACTTAATCATTTGGCGTCAAAACCAAACCAAGATATTCCTTCTTGCCAGTGGGACCGAGTGGACCCAGTTTGCAGATGACACCACACTGAGTGGTGCGGTCAACACACCTGAGGGACAGGATGCCATCCCAAGGGATCTGGACCGGCTCATGAAGTGGGCCAGTGTGAACCTCAGGAGGTTCAACAAGGCCAAGTACAGGGTCCCGCTCCTGGGTCAGAACAACCCCCAACATCAATACAACCTGGGAGGTGAAGGAATTGAGTGCAGCCCTGTGGAGAAGGGCTTGGGCATACTGGTGGAGAAAAAGCTCAACACAAGGCAACAATGTGCACTCGCAGTCCAGAAAGCCAACCATATCCTGGGCTGCATCACAGGAAGGGCAGCCAGCAGGTCAAGGGAGGTGATTCTGCCCCTTTACTCTGCTCTGGTGAGACCCCTCTGGAGCCCTCAGCACAGCAAGGACGTGAACCTGTTAGAGCAGGGACATAAAAACAACCTGTAAACGTTCCTTCCAAGCCAAACTATTATATTATTCTTGACTACACCAGAGACAAAAGGTTATTGAAACAGGATCTCAGGCCAAACCAGCAACCCTTGTCCTAGGTATTTATATGGGGAAAAAGATACTGTCCGCTTGAAGAAGACTCTGGTTAGATATGGGAATTATCTCCTGTAATGTGTCTGCGCTTCCAAGAACTTCACATTCAAGCACCTTCTTCAAGCAGGGGTTACTTTCCCACCTACGTATCAACAGTCCGACTTCCAATGAAATCATGAATACAGTGCCAAATTAGTATTTCACGCGTACAGACTATTTCCAGCATCTTTTCCCAAACCCATACACCACATCACCCATACATGACTGCTATAACGGGCACATCATTGATGTCTGTCAGGGTCTAGACAAACAAAAATGGCAGTAAGCAATCAAAACAGTTCTGCAACTTGGGGCAGGGGGTATCAGCATGATAAAGCAGCGGCCTTAGGAAGGGCAGTCAATGCCTTTGTAACCTGACTGGAGCCAGCTTCACCCTAGATGTCCACTACCTTGCCACAGACAGTAACTCTGTCACATAACTAATTTCACTACAGCATGACCAGTGACTCAGGAATCCACACTAGCAGCTTGGTAGAGATCTCCTACTTCAGAACTCAACACAGGGTATTTTTAGGGGCACTGCCAACTTTGGTAGTGGAAGATAGAGTGGGAGATGCGAGAAATGAGAGGCAGCAGGTGCCCAAAACCCAAGACAGCTGCTGGCAACAACTTTTGCACTCATGTCAGTATCTGAAGAGATCTGCAGCACATATTCTAACATCTTGATGACCAGACATCATCACTGAATGAGCAAAGAGTCATTTCTTAAGGCAATAATCCAGCTCTAAACTTTTCCATGATGATAGGAATTAAAGCATTTAAAGAATATATCTAGACATTCAGTATCCACTCCAGACCCTTAAACACTTCCAGTTCAGTGGAAAATTGAAGCAGTATCAATACTGAGTGTAATGAGAGTCAGAGATGTAGCCAACTGACAAGGCGGAGGAAGCAGGAAGAGACACTGAACAACAATCAATTTGGAGGAAAGGCTGTGATGAAATTGCTCAACTCTAATGTATACAGAGCATACAAAATGCTGTAAACATGAAGATGGGAAGCAGCAGAAAAGCCCTCTGCCCTTTTATGATTCAGAGACAACTGCATTTGTAATACTTATGGCATTGCTACAAATCGGTTTGCAATGCTGACAGTTGATAGTTCTCATTTAAAACAAGAGAAACCTATTTTATAAAATCAGAAGTAAATTATTTGCTTTCATTGCCTGCTTTAATACTTCAGCCCATTCCCATATCTTCCTCCTTCCATCACTACTTCTATACATATATACAGAGTTTTCATTTTGTAGACTGCCAACAGACGAAGCATTCAATGTCTATAGAAACCTTGCAGAGTGTAAGCTCTCTAGAGATGTATGCTCAGGATACTTATTTCTGATAGCAAGTAAGTCAACAACTCCCTCTAAATTTTTACCTCCTTGTTTAAATTCCTGCTCTGCCTGTCAGACATAAGAATCTCCAAGCCCCTGACCAATTTAGTAAAAAAAAAAAAAAATCTCAAGAGAGAGCATCATGAAATTCTGTATTAATTACAATTTTCTATCCCAGAACATATTTCAGACCCTACTGAGTCAATAAGGTATTTTCTTATAAAGCTAGATTCGAAGGCCACTCAACTCTTCCTGGATTATTTCTAGCTTATAATCATTAATACAGACTCCCATTATGCTAGCCTAGGGGTGGCATATGGCTTTCTAGGGATAGGACAGACGGGGGAAAATAACAGTTACGCATGCCTACATCCCAATCTCATTTCTGTGCATGCATATGGGGACATAGCTTTCTCTTGCCAGATTCTTAAATACCAAATATATTATCTTCCGAGTCAAACATAGTACTTCAAACACAACCACTGTTTTGCAAAAAAAATCAAGATGACATGCATAATCAACCCATGTGCCTTCAAGCAGTAAAGATGATGAACCATGTAATTTATAAAGGAATTCCCTCCCCACGCTTGCTCCCAGACACTATATGCAACTTTACCTGCCTCTGAACAAAACAGATCTTTGTAGGCACCAGCCAACGGATACAGGTTTAGAATAGTAGAGTGAATACAGAGGTCCTGCCACAAGATTAGAAATCTAATTTCTTTTTATTTAAAAAAAAAAGGTTATCTCAAATACTATAGAGTTTAAGAGAAATACAATTGACTTTGGGGTTGCTTTTCAATACAGGCAAAGACTGTCTTAATTACACGGCTGAATAAGAAAATTCTTGAAAGCCTTCAGTCATGGTCATGCATCCCCCTGCCAGTCTCTGTGAATCCTTCTGCAGGTGGAGAGTCAGGTGCACTCTTAAACATCATCATTTATGTCTCTACGCACTTTGACAGTCTTGCAAATTTTCCTCTTCTCCCTGCTATTTCATCTGATGTACATTGAGCTTCCTTCACACAGCATTACATGGTCAGTATCTTTCTGGGGGAAGAATCCAACTTACCAGTTTGCCAAGATGCATGTGGGAAAGACATACGGTAATCAACAATTACTATAAACCCAAGTAGATTCCAAAGCCTTACGGAAAGGACCACAAAAAGCATAAGGGACACAAGAGAAAATAAATGGTCTGGGATAGAACACACACACAATCCTGCTTGTAGTAAAGTGTTACCTATGGAGTAAAATGCAGTCAAAATATATAGAATGATTAATAGAGGCTGTCCAGGAAAGAAAAAAAGACATAGAAGTGAGGAGCTTCACCACAATCCCCCTCATTTCTGTGATCACTAAAGAGAGACAGGCAGTCAGCACTAAATTCCCCTACAACCAGTTCTGAAAACGCACCTCGGTCTTCGCCTGCAGCATTCCCTACATCCTAGGCCACAGTCAGCGTTATGAAAAGGCTGCCAATTAAGTTGTGGTTTTGAGCTATAGACAAAATGTCCACTAGAGACTCTGATTCTTGCTTCCAAAGCACTTGCAACCCAATGTGTGCTTTAGGAATATAATACAGTGGTTCTCAAATTCATGCAGTCTCGGCACCTCACAAGGCTGTGATCAGAGAAAATGCTGCAAGGTTGCATCTTTTAATGAAGTCCGAGTATATCATAATGAAATCATCTGCAAAAAGAAGAGTGTAGATTCAGCAACAGCTAAGATTTCAGGCTACTGTAGAACTGTATTCTTTATTTTTGCATTGCAATCTCCAGGGCATGGTTGCATCAAGAGCAACTTGCAAATCTATGTCACTGCCAGCAAAATTTTGATTTCTGTTTGATAGGACAATTTGCAAACAGCTTAATGTTTGTAAGAACTACAAGAATTCAATGCTAATTCGATGGCACCATTTAATGGGCAATACAACACGCTCTTGCTCAAGGTATATGGCTTGGAAAAATCAGGAGTGGTGAGAGAGCATTCTCTCTTTCTATGAAGGAGCAGTACCTGGTAGTCTCTCAGCAGAGATCACAAACCTAGCGTTGCTGCTGTCGAGAAGAGGAGGGGTATAGACTGGGTGCAGCAGGAAGAGTTAAGCACTTTAGAAATTTTCCTTAGGAAAAGAACATTTCACTCTCAGTGGAGCTCCTGAAGCTCAAAAATGATGTCAAATGCTAAGGAAACAGAGAAGTATTTACTCCTAGTCCTTTTGATCAAAAGCAAGGAGCTTGAAATTTAGCTTTAAAACAGTATATGCTCTAAATATAGTAGTCAGATGACCTGACAAAGCTAAGATTCATGCTTCATGAGTCTGCAAATTGAAAGACTCAATCCAGCTCAGAGTACCACAGAACCCTAAAGACAGATTGTTGTATTATTGTAGTAGATACTATTTACAAACATATCTCCACACTGTTTGCACTCTAATTATAGTTGGGGCACATACAATCATTTACTTTCTCTGAGCTCTTTTTGTATGCTACACCTCCGAAGTCAATGAAAGTAATTTTAAGAACCTGTTGATTGATTTATTGATCAAATATGTTGACCAGTGCAATAGACTAGAAATAACCAGACAGGAAAGTGATTTGATAAATATTCCTGGAGACTATTCACTATAGGCACTGGAAGTCAGGGAAAAAGAAACCCCTGAAGGCAGGTCCAGGCTTTTTTTAGAATCTATATTAATAGCTGGCCCTAAAACTTCATTCCTTATGCAGGCCTGCTTGGTTAAGTGCACTCACCAAGCAAATGTCTGAGATTACTCTGTACAATCCAGTATTAGCTATCAAATTCAGCAGAAGCAATTGGCAGAAGTTCAGCTCCTATTACCAGAAACAACGTGAAAAGAAAGAGGAAGGGAGGCAAGTGTCTTATGCAAGACTTTGAGGCAGGAAGGGGGTACTTCTACCTGACCAAGGCCATGGGACAGATGAAACACAGGTGGAAATCATCATCCACAGACAGCCTCCAGTGCTTGGGACAGTTTTCTGGTGATTCTATAGCAGGACTTCACCACAACTTTCCCCAAGCTCCAACAGCAAGAAGCAGATTATGCCCCTGGTCCGCACTGAATCCTGTAAACCTCATCTGTTAAGTATTCAGTGAAACGGCTTTTTTTTTTTTTCTCCTGTGGATTTAATTGTGATTTAATGAGGTTTTCAATGAAATGTGTTGGCATCTTATCATAAAATTAAGCTGAACATAACCTGTACTCCTTTACATGGTCTGCTCAGTTGCGTTAACTCCAACTCAAGCCAGAGGCAAATTAGGGTTCAATGCTGTTGCACAGGAGTGGTTTCCTAAGAAGCAGAGGACAGGTACACTGAAAGAACAGGAGGAAAAAGCTTCATTAATTCTATTATCTGTACAGTATTTTAGATAATCTTTTGGCAATGTAGTTTTGGGGACTTCATTTTTATCCTCAACGCAATAGAAGAATTAAAAGTCCAGGGATGTTAATAGTTTTTTCCACAAGCATAAAATTAAAGCAAGAAAAAAAAAACATTCAGGTGCAGAAAAAATAAATTAGGCAAGATCAAATTCACAATCTCTCATAACCTCTCAGCATTTTTGAAGGTAAATGCCACGCTTATCAAAACAACCTTTAAAATAAAAACCTTTAAAAGCTTATTTATCTCATAATATTCTCCTTCCTGGCTGTCATATAATACATGTATCACATACATATAAAATCAAAAGAAAAATCCACTCAAAGAAACTAACACACCAGTGCTCCATTTCCCATTTAGAATTGGTTATACACTCACAGAGACCTTAAAACATTTTAAAGGATCAAGCTTTCCTTCTCATTAGTACCACCATCACGTTGCTCTGAAAGGTGGTCATATAACCTTTTGCACCTTTTCACTCTATTGAATCAATCTCCCCTGGCAACTTCTGGTGTGGCACTCCTCTCCCCCTGCCTCCGGCTCTTCTTCCCTCACTAATTCTGTGTTCAGAACTGTGAAGCACAAAATTAGACGTTTCAAATTAAGCAAGGAGAGAGAATGAGAGAACCTTATTAAATCAACATTAGCATCAGAGTGTCTTTAAAAGAGAAACTCAATTGCAAAATATTACTCGTCTCCGTAAAGCTCTTTACATTGACAGAAATGAGACAGACAGCAGCTGAAGCCGTCTTCCTCTGCCCCCACCTTCCTCTTCACACTGGTCACAGTGCTTGAGCAGTAAGAGCAGGATCTTTTGCAGACCACAGCCCCAGAGGAAGCAGAGTTTACCTTGAAATCACAAGCACTGGAATTGCCAAGGAAAAAGAACAAGGTCTACTAACATGATGTTGGTAGAAAAATACATAGACACAAAAAAGCTTATTAACACAAAAAAATAGACTCCCTTCTCCTCCCAAGCTCTCTACAACACTGGCCGTTCTCTAAAGTCATGATAATAAGTTACAGTCAATTCTTTACTTCTTACAACAAAGAGCCATTGCAAGTTTTAGTTTCCATTCTCAGTCCCCAACAATCAAAATTACTGACATGACAGTGATGATCAGCACATTCTGTTCCAAAACACAACTTTCTGAATGTGAACCTCCAGTTCCTGGCCAGATATTCTTAAACTCCTTTTCAAGATAAATCACTGAAGTATCATCCCGTTCCCCCTTGCTGGATAATTTGACATGTTGTTAAAGCCAGAGATCACCTTTGAGTTTGCACAGTCTTTAAATGTGACTTGCCTTGGCGCTTCTTGACTAAGGGTTGATATTTGCACCCCGTGTCAATAGGAGGAGTGTTCACGCCTTACACCACTCTGCAGCAGGTTACGTGCTTGTCTGTTGGGCTGTCGCCTAAAACAGGGGGTGTCTCAGCACAATCTTGTAGGAAGAGTTTGTAACTTGTGCTGTTAAGGAGTCCTATGGAAACAAATCCTACTAAAACAAGTTAAATAAATAAAAAAATTACGTATTTCAAAACTATTTCAATTAATTAAAAAAAAAATACCAGTGTTTAGAGTACCCATTTAGCTAGGCAGTATTTTCCTAAGGGCAAGTGATATGAAACTGCAGCTGAATTCCTGATGAGTAAACAAAGCTTTCAAAGCATCTTTGGGTAAAACAGACATTACTCCAACAGAAACAGAGGCTGAAGCTTTTGATCGCTTCAGTCCTCCCGTGCAATGGAAACTTCTGTATCAGCCTGACACTACTGAAAACTCTGCATTTTGCAGAGAAGTTTTCAAGCTCCATACAAATGAAACAGCACTTTGAGGAGCCAGGGGTACTGGCACTTCTGATTCCTCTTCAGAGAGTGATAAAAGCGACCACCTCCTCATCTGACAGCCAGGCTTAGATGCCATTAACTGAGCGCTGGGCAAAGGAGTCCCTACACCAGAGGTGAGACACAGGGCACCAGGGGAACAGGAAGAAGAGGGAAGATTAAACTAACACCCACAAGAACTACTACTAAGAAGGTAACTTGGTTGTAAAAGGGCTGTCTATTCAACATCCTTGTTTGTTTGGTAAAATGAAACACTTCATTTTCACCTCAAAGAGCAACAGAAGCAATACAAGACTGCTTGGAACCTTCCAAAACAAAAGGGTCTGATGAAAACGAGCAACTTACCATTCAATTATAAAAGCTGAAAATGGGAAAACAGAAAAGTCAGAATGAAACACTAAACCTACAAGTCTTTAGGCTGCCCTCAATGCCTTTTCAGGTCAGTAAGAACTCATTACCAAAATATACTTAATTGTCTGCTACATGCCTTTCTTCCAGGAAAGAACAAAAGTGAAAACTGAAAACATATTTCTATTCTCTGCTGCAACTAATTTTCTTCTAGCCTTTCCCTAGCAGCCTGACACAGAACTAAAGTGGCCTCCCAGCACCTTCAAGTCCCACCCCTTGCTTTTGCAGGGGTTATCAAATACAGCCTTTAATTCAGTGTGACAATAACTATAATGATGGATGTGTAAACAGAATGATAATAAATGGGGCTTATGAAGTTAAGCACTAAACATAATGATCAAAAATTAATAAACTGATATCCCTAAATACTAACACATTAGTTCATGGTAGATGAACTAATTCAGTTCTCTGATAGAGTTCTCCTGAAAGGCCCTCTTCTCTCGTACACAAAACACCAAGAATGTCAAAATGGAGGAGTATCACTTCAGCCTTAAAAAAAAAGGCATTCTAATTTCAGAGTGCTCAACCGATTTTCCACAAATACCAAGTAATTAGTTCACATTCACATGCCTAACACTTGCAGCTCTTTAGTGCCCCCATTCTGAAAATTTTTCAGGAAACTGTCAACGTTTACCAGCCACACAAAATATACAACTAAAAGAAAAAACAGTGGAGATAATTTTTGTGTAACTTCTACCATATACCAACCCCACAAGCAAACAAATACATAAGTCCTTAAAATCACTTATTACTGAAAGCTTAGAAAAGCTCTAAAAGAAACACAAAGTTTAAAAAATACCCCAAAAGCATTAAGAACTAAACAACCAAAAGATTCTGAGGGGTTTTATTCACCATACTATTCACCTTCAAAGATCCCAGTGAATATCAACACATCATGACAACACTACTTGAGATAACTACTATTCCAAGAGAAACAAAGGACAAGCAAGATTCAATAATTTGTCCCAATTCATGCAGAAAATACTAGACAGGATCATGACTGATAACAGAGACCCAAACTGCAGAAGAAACCAAGATTTTCATCATCCATGTATTTGTGCAGATTACTGAAAGGAAAACAGTCACAGTGTACTGATGCTTGCCTGTTAATATCCTTCCAAGATGGCACAATCAGAAAACTATCTCAAAAGGTCTAAGTATAATGGAATGAAAGGTTACATACATTTGAGATGAAGGGAAAGAGCTGGAGCAGCAAAAAAGCAATCCCTATTTCATTCTTAAGTCTCTAAGGGACTCGGGAATCAACAGTGAATGGTGGAAAGCCATCCACCAAATCCAGGCAACTAATACTGCTCGCAGTGATTAACTTACTCTAGGTGTCAGCCTGCCACCTACTACTGTAGTGTGGAAAATTCATTGTAAGCACTGAGAGAATTCTGAAGGAAGGAACAGAAACACTGAAGAGGCAAGACAGACACAAAACAATGCAAAGAGCACAGCAGCCTTTCCCCTCTATCGGCTGCAGCACTCAGCCCACCTCTGAGACATCAGCAAAACAGACCCATCTCATCATCGTTCAGTTTTTCAAGCAGCAAATCGGGAATTAATATTCACGGGTTCTATGACTGACATAATTGCAATTTAAAAAGGGCAATTAATCATCGGCCACACTGGCAGGTGACTTGCCAGGCTGGGATCCTTTCTCTCCACACCTGCCAACAAACTCACAGGAGGCAAAAGCGCCACACATACACACAGAACCATGAAGTACTATTCTCCCACTTACCCTCAACCCCAGGCTTCACAGCATATACTATGGGGGGGGGGGGTTTATTGTTTTTTTTTCTCCCACATGTGCTCTAGCAGAATCATTCACCCACCCTTTCACCCAGCAGCTCGCCCCCAATGCCCAACCGATCTCCCTTGGCACATGGATAAGGAATGCTCTCTCCATGTTGTATCTTGCTCATGTCAGCCAAGGGGATTGAGGTAAGGAGCTCCATCACCTCCATTATGGATTTATCCTCATGTCTCCATTTTCCTTGGTATCTTTGCATAAACTAGTATTTTTAACAGTGATATCTCATCCCGTTCCTACCTGGAAATTATATTATGAAAGGTGAAAGTATACCTCCAGAGAAGCAAATAACATAGGCTCATGGAAACTTCAAACCTGGCAAGTAGTTTTCATAAGATGAGTCAAAAAAGCCATGAAGGCAGTATTTACTTCCATCCTCCAACGGGAAGGTTTTTAAGCACACTTTAGAAAAAAGCAAAAACCCAAGCAATTGTTCTGGGTATTAGTTCCACCACATGAAAATCTTTCTATGTGAGCATCCATTGCCAGATGTGAAAGGTATTTCAACCAATAGTCTTTAGAGAAGATACATTTGGAAATTTGTTGACAGTGTTCAGGTTCCCAGAAAGAAAGTTCTGAGACTAAATTGTGGCATGAGTATATAACTTCCTGTAGAAAGTGCAAATCTTTATGTAACATCCTTTGCTGAGTGGAAGACAGACATCAAACCGACTACCTTATTATGCCAGTTTACTTATCTGGAAAGTACTTAAAACACTACGGTGACAAATACCATAGAGAATAAGCATGAGATTGATGGAAAGTTTTAGAGCTCGGCAAGCTGTGAGGTCTTCAAGTGACACGCATTTAATATGATGTCCTTGGGCCAAAGAAAACATGCAACGTACTTCTAGGCCAAAGACATCTTGTTCAAACAGGTGCCGCTGCCACCAGCCAAACACAGCAGATACGTAGGGACCGAGGGTGCGTGCTGTAACACAAGCTGTAGAGTCCTCCCCTCCTCATTCCTGCCGGTCAGCAATCAGAAATTGCCTTCATCATAACAATACAGGAAAAGAATTCAATGCTTTTGTATGTGAAAGAGAGTAATTTCAATCCTAAGAATTAAGTCAGGATGGAAGAGGGAACACAATTACATATTGCACGTCTTGGTCAGAGTTCCAAACAAAGGTAGTTGGCAGAATGTCTCTGCCAGCAGATAACACCAATAAATGGCCTCATTTCCATCTATTATAAGATAATAAACAGGCTTTCCTTCCTCATACTGTCCTTATTTCTACCAGGTCCCTCTCAAGATTTGCTGTATTTTTGACACATGCTCCAGGTGTTCATCATCCACAAACTTCAGTGCATCATTGCAAGTTAAACGAGGTGTCTACAGCCCACTTCTCTCAGCTTTGTGAAACTGGAAAAGTGCAATTGTAAGCCCCCTCCAGCTTTTTCCTCAAACAGATTTTGTGAGGTGTTAGTAATCGCTTAAAGAACATTTTGATGCCAAACAGACCTTTGCCTTCCAAGGACACAAGTGTCATGTTGCCCACTTGCCCTCTGTTCAGAACGGTCTGACCTCCTCCTCTACTAACAAAATCACTCCTTAGCAGATGAGAGAGTGCGGTGTTAAGAAACAGAAGGTGTATCACCCGAGTATCTATCATCTCCCTGCAATTCAGTTGCATTTCCTCATAATGACTGGCTGGGGTTTGCTGAAAACACAGTTGGGAACAAACCTGGAGGGGGGGCAGGGAAAAATGGAAGAGAAAAGGAAGGGAAAGAATAAAGAGAGAAAAATACATTGAATCTTTCTGAAATACTATCAGGAGTCCTGGGCTGCTGCCCAGGATCACTGATGCTTCATTTCTTAAATATCTTCAGAAGAAAAACAAATATTTGTGCTTCCAAATTTTCCTAACACCTGTAAGCTTAAAGCCTCCAATCAGCACTTGCTCACATCTTTATCTTCAAGCCCATATTATGAAGTTTTGATAAGCTTTTTCCTTCCAAGCATCTCTCACTCCACATGGATAAGAGCCACTAATAGAAGACGGCGACCAAAATCCTTGCCTCTTCTATTGCCTACATTTAGCAATCAGAAGCTGCCTAAGTATTGTGTGAGACCCCAAGCACTGCCGTGTATTACACACTTATCTCTGCAAAACCACCCTGCACAAGTGACAACTTCCAGGCAGGGGGGAGGGGGAATTGTGCAGCTTTGCGATAATTAAAGCATAGACGAGTGTCACTGCTGTAGATAATTATGCATTAGCAGTGAAATTACTTAATGGAATGAAATAAACTAAGCCAAATGTTTTGTTTTAAAGGGAACTTAGGGTCTGCAAAAGGTGCCCAACTGACAGCCCAGGAGAGCGAGAGTGACAGCCCTCCATCATTCACAAAACCCATAGGACACAGCAAGAGCCTGGCAGGCGCCCACCTCCCACCCAGGCACAGGGGAAACTGGGGAGAAGCTGAAGACAATTCCAGCCTCCCGGCTCGTTCAGGCTCTGATCTGTCTGAGGAGTGCCCACGTAGGGACCAGTCACTACATAGAGAGGAACAACTGACTGCGATCATTTCTTAAATAAAGATACTGACTCTGATGGAAAGGATTACTTCAACCCAACAGACCTCCCACTGCCCACCCCCACAACCATCCATCAGGGGGGAAAAAAACCAACATGTTTAATCAGTGTCAGCAGAGACAAGACTCCAACAACAGGATAAGTAGGTACACGGCCCACAATGAAACCACCTTCTCCCACCCAAGCCCATGAGGTCTTCCCCCATCTTCTCCTCTTGCCTCAACAATTGCACACCTACACCTACTCCCACCACTGCTCTCGTCTAGAGAGCTCTCAACATCATCCTCCTGCTTGTTAAAACAAGGACTCTCAAGGTCAGTCAGAATTTATAAGGCAGCCATTTCATCTTTTGTGCTTCCCTGGCTGCATTCCTTCCTAAAAGCTGCTGAACGCTGGAGATTCTGCTGGGTCTGAAAGCCCTGCCAACACCAGGGCCAATTAGGAGTTTCAGGATGATGCATATTAAAGTTATTATGGGAGGCAGTTATGCAGCCAGAATAAATCTTAACTGAACCTTTAAGTGGTTTTTGTAACTCTTGTTTCTCCTTCTTGAAAACAGATGAAAAGATACAAATCTCCTCCCTAAAAATCTTCAGGGATTCCAGCCAACCACCAACTTCTCCCTGACGAGAAGATTCTGCCCTCAAAGCAATGATTCAATTCGTCCAAGGCCAGCTAGGTCATCTTTATGTTTTAAACCCCAAATCACTCAAATCAGTCAGAAACTTACAATATCAATGAAGACTGACCTGAGATACTGCCTTTACAAAAGGCACTGCATATACATCTCAAACTTCTGCTGAAAGAAACTTCAGTGGTTTTTCAGTTACAGGCCTTCTTCATCTACAAAGTCTGACTGCAGATAGTCAAAGGGACACAGACATTATAGCAAATTTTTACAGACCAAGTTTTGTAGGTAGTATCTAATTAGAAGGCTAGGATGTAGGTCAAAACAGTGAATCTTAAAGAGGATCTGAGGAATGGAGACAGTGACGTCAGTTTTTATAGCAAGCATAAGATGTCATTAGGAGAGCATCTGCCACTCTCCTCCCACCACTTCCAAAACTAAAACTTGCTCTCAGCAGCAGTTACCTACCCCTCCAAGAAGAACTACTAGAAAACAACCAAAGAGAAGTCTGAGGTGGCTGAGAATACATCACATAATTTGTGTGGAAACCTGCAACATCTTCAGGGCAAGCA
>JAOTQQ010000003.1:3566633-3594231 GCA_026546715.1 Gallinago undulata | reverse complement strand
ACCAAAGAGAAGTCTGAGGTGGCTGAGAATACATCACATAATTTGTGTGGAAACCTGCAACATCTTCAGGGCAAGCACGTCTTCCCCTCTGCAGCCTGAACACACAGCAGCTTCACAAGCTGCTAGATATGTGCATTTAGGAATGCAAGCAAGCCCCAGGAAGCAGTGAGAAAATGGAAAGATAGAAGCAGATTCAACATACACCTCCAGTTTGTAAGTTATGTGAGTATACAGTGGCCTTGCCACTCCAAATTATGTATTTCTATAGAAATCAATGAACTTCAAAAACTTAGGGTAGACTCATCCTGAAAAAAAATACAGTAACTCCTGAAGAAGCTAGAGTCAGAATGAAAACAAATAAGCAAAACCCTCTGAGACATTTCAGTGGTATGCAAGCAATTTGAGGGCTCAGCAGTTCCCCGTCCACCCCTGAAAAGGAGTCTTCGTGGGTGTCCCTTCACTGCCACCTTCAGGAAATACTCACTGCTGCTTTGAAAATGTTCTCGACACAGCAGGGAAAAAGTATGATCTCAGTGAAGGCATCATCACTGGCATGCAATTGAGACGCACATTAAAAATCTTTAATTCCAAAAATAAGAGTACTACAGCTAGAATAACATCCCAAAGAACTGAGAAGCAGAGCACAGAGATCAATACACAGAGCAGCCACCAGGCTGAGCAGTGGTTTTGACCCCAAATAAATACATAATTCATCTCCCAAATGCTGGACATGAAGCAGGTAATAGATTTTCCCAGATCCTCAATTCAAAGGGGTACTAATGAGGATATGCTGTTTATGGATTGTTTATTAGACTCCATTTGCACCATCACATTTTAAAGACTTACTTGAAAAGGTAAACTCCCTCCCTCAAAAAAATTTTAAAAATCAGCAAATAAAAACTGTTTTACTAATGAAAGCAGAAAGTTCCATAAGAATTCAGAGTCAGCAATAAAGCAGAAAAAAAAAATGGTCAAAGTAGTCACAAAAAAACCCAACCATATTCTAGTATCATTTATTTATTTACACATACCTGTGCATGAAATGCACCTTAAGTCTCTGAACAGTATATTGACTTATCAGTAGATGACATGAATCATCAAGCAGGAAACTTAGCTCCAAATCAGTCTGCACCACAGCTCTTAAAATAGGAAAATGACTTGCTGAACAGTGAAGCCTAAGCAAGCTCAACAGCAACATCTGCTGGCCGATGAGCAACAGTAGCAAATTAGTCTAATTATAGGGAAGTTTATTATTCATTCTTATAAAGATGCAAATTTTTACTGCAGTTTAAGAATGCCTGGTAAGAGACATTTCTTGTGCAGAAAGCAGACATAACTTCTAAACGTGTGCAAACAACAAGACAAAATTTTGTTTCATTTGCATGCGTGTGTCATGTCATCAGGAAAATCTGTCATCTACCATTACCTGCCCACCAAGATACTTGACAGCAAAACACTGAAATTAAGAGGACTTAAAATTCATGTTAGCGAGACTATGCTGGAGGAAATCTCTTCTGTCTAGCTGCTTCAATCCCATCTGAAGAACAACCACGGTACCCCTTGAATGGCTTTCTTTCCTAAGGGAGCAGCCTGCATGTGCAAGGCCTGGGGCAGCAAAGTCTTTATCAACCACAGTAGTCCCATCTACACAGAGGAGAATGGCAGGTAAGACCATTAGTGCTCCTCTCCCTCCAGGTGCCTCAACACATTCCTTATTAACCTTAGAAAATAAGCCTGCTATGGCAGAATGACATTATTGGAGCAGGAGCATGGCTAATGGTCCCCACTTAATTTGGGCACAAAATGATACTCCATCTACAGTAATTACAAGGAAAACCCTTACCCCAGATTCATAAGATTTGATGAACTACTTCTAAAATGTTCTAAAGAAGAGAAAATGCAGGTGGCTGGCAACATCTTCCAGATTGCATTTAGATCTTCACCACGAACTCGAACAAGGGCAGAGTGACCTGAGAGCCAGCTTCTGAACAGCCACCAGACGGGAAAAGGTTGATTCATCCTACTTCTCTTACCAGTAAAGGAACAGTGTCAAATTTTTACTTGACCACAAAGAATCACCTCTTTTTGCAGGTCGCTGTGTAACAAGAAATCACAGGCAAGTGAGGTTTTAATAGAAGTCTATGATAACCTTCAGTAGCAGAAAGCTTAGAAAAATTACACCGCAAAAAGCTGAGCCTTGAAGAGGAAAAGGCACACACCAGCTGGCTGGCTAGGGGAGGGGCACTTTTTCTATGACAGAAAACTACAGGCTGGACTGACATTCATTATCTTTAAAATTTTAGTTGGCTTTGCAGTTTAAAGCTCTCATGCTTTTTCAAGTTTTGTATTTGAAACAAAGTTCTTTTACCCTGAAAATTAGGGAAGAGAATTTAAGAAACATGAAAGTTTATTTACAGCTGACAGAAGCTTTTGTTGCTGGTGGGTTTTTTTGAGTTTTTGTTTTGATTTTTTGGAGTGCTGTATTGTTTTGTGGTGGTTTGTTCTTTGGTTGTTTTGTTTGTGTTGGGTGTTTTTAGGGGGTTTGTCTTTTTTTTTTTTTTTTAATACGCTCTTATTCCCAATCCCCCTTTTTCCTCATTTAGCTGTCAAACTAGGAGAGCATATCATATGAAAATACAAAAATGACTGATTGCTCAGGTCCTCAGCTGGAAAAAGAACAGCTTTTGTAAGGAACCATTTGTGTATTGGAAGTTCAGAAGCTGCAGAGGGGAGTCACAGTTTCAGCTCGACAGTGGCAATTACAGCTATAGCAAGATGAATACTGAGGAACGAATCCATTCTGCTCAGAGGCTGGAGAGAAGGGAAAAGGAGAGAGAAGAGATAGAAGCATATGTGTTTAGAAAAAGAAAGGGGCTTGAAGTCATTTGCTAGACAGTGAACCACTTTTTCCATGGCAAAAGCATTAGGCTGAAGACCCAGTGAATGTACGTGGCAAGCTCTCAGTCCTAATTGGAAGAGCACTGTTATTTAACAAATGTATCCTTAGTCTAATGTACTATTCAAGTAGGTATTAAACTATGGAGCTTTTTTCTTTTGGACAGTAATTATACATAGCCCTGCTCTATCTGGCTGTTTGATCAATTTTTACTCTTGACTCCTACTGCATCATCCTTCAAGTTTGCCCATTATCACAAAGTCTTCAAGGCTAAAAAGGCTCTAAACCCCCAATGTAACACGCGGACAGGAAAAAGAAAGCCAGCTAAGTCTCCAATTCCTTCCCTCCCTCATAAGCTTGCAGGTGTTCTATTTTCATTGTCTAAAAATCAAAGAGACAGTCATCAGCTCATTTCCTCTCCCTTAGTACAGTCCCTTTTAAGAAGCTACTTTCCATCATGTTTTACTCAGTACTCATAAATAATATAGATAATTGCAGATGGTCATAACAAATAAGCAGAGAAAGTATACATATATAGTACAAAGGAAACAATAAAAATTCTGATGTGCTCCAAAAGCAGAAGGAATTCCTGGCAAATGGCAGCAATCGCATCCAGGTCATTTTTTTAGTTGATGTAAGGCAATCACAGAGCCAAAAATAATACAGGGACAGACTTTATACAAAGCTAAACAAGGGCGCTGGCAGCCCACTTCTCTCTGCAGCACGTTGGTATTTCCTACCTCCTCCCCACATACAATACACGCAGCTATTTCTTCCCTAAAAATTTGCATTAGGAAGAAGGAATATTACTTATGGAAAGATAGGTTTAAAACTGCTGAAACTCCAAAAATACATAAGCAGCATGCAATTAGGAAGATATTATGCTGACTATAATAAGAAAATCTGAGTCCACCCAGCTGCCCAAGAGTTAACATTATGCGTTTCTCATCAAAACCTCTTCCAAGAGGTTAAGCACACAATAGACTATCTAAAGCACAGCTAGAAAGGCTGCTTGAAATTCCACACATGTGCCTCAGCAATGTATTTCTATTAATGTCCAGTGTGTGTCAGCGTGAAGATAAGGTACCAACATCATGTCCAACCAGCCAGCTAGAGAATGGGACGCCGTGTAAAACATTGTCTGATGCTTAGAATCCGGAGAATAGTGGCGTTTGCAATCTCACCCGCTGCACACGTGTCTGATAACGCCACCAACGAGGAAAGGCAGCAGGAGCAAAACATCCTGCAGTTTTGGGAAACTAGAGAGAGAGAGAGAGAAAGAGGGAGGTAGGGAAGCAAACAAGAATGAAAATAAACTTCATCAGCAAATAGAAGCAAGTTAGAGGATGCCCAACTGTAGTAGAGGGTATAAACAAACTGGAAAAAACCTCAGAGAAATTTACTCTTATCAGCTTGCTTTAACTTTTCTTTAAGGTGAGAAATAAAGAAAAATATCAGAGCTTATTTTGATTTTTTCCATCATAGCATGTAAACTCAGCCTCCTTCCAGTATGATCCAACAAAGCTATTTGTACTGGGAGACTTGTAGAAGACGTTGTATTTGATGAAATGCGATCTTGAACAGAAGACACCTGCTCTGTTGGGCCTGGTACTTGGGGCTTGAGAAGTACCTTGAGAAGCCTTACGTTACCTGCTGCTGCATAGGAAACTCGTGGAATACCCCATGTCAATCTGTGCTGTGCACTGACCAGTCTTATCACACAGGTAACATTCCAGCCCACCAGGAAACTTCCTATTAGCTTAACAGCTTCCTAATACAATCTGTAACTCACCTATCTTTGAGAAAAATAAACTGTATGTGGATGAAGGAGTGGAATGCAGTGATCCTGACCAGGAGACCACCGTGCATCGAGGAGGCGGTGACCCACAGAGCAGTGAAGCTGAGCAGGCGCAGTCCTGAGCTGCACATCCAGACACAGCACAGCCCTCAGGCCCCTCTGACGCTGCACAGATTCCTCAGCATCCCAACAGAGGAGTCTGCAGGCAGCGGCCCCTCGGTAGCAGCCCCTGTGGGACCTTGCCTTTATCTACAAGAGCAGCAAGATGTTCTCATGTGAACATCCTTTATGAACGGAGTTGTTTTCTCGTAAGAATGTAATTGCTCAAATGACGAACAAGGAGGAATCTCTCCATCTGCACTGTGTGCCACAGGACAACCCCTCCGGGGTCTGTCCAATGCTGCATGAAAGCAGGGCTCCCCGCATCTGAAAGGATGTATGATTTACTTGCTATCTAGAGTCCTCTTTCTATTCTATCTTATTAAAACAGGTTTTTTATGAAGCCACTTGTCGGCCTTTCTTACTGAGACCCAGGAAGAATCCTGCATCATTTCTCTCTCACACCACCGCCCGGTGTGGAACACTCTGCCCATCTCAGGTACCTTCTCTACCACCTCTCTGCTGCCAACAAGGATCACATCAAGACATACATGTTAAGGTTCCAAGAAAAGATGGCAGAAGCACCAAAGCCAGTTTTCATGGCACTGAGGGAATAGGACAGAAATGACATCCAGTGGCAGGTCACATACCTCACATCCCCACCATCTGACAGTGCAAAAGTAATCGAGGTGTTATGTTCAGCACAAGCTTATTTCCTAGCTATTATATGAACACTTAAAAAGAGAGCAAGATTATAGATCTAAAGTAACACCTTCCAGTCAGAAACAGCAAGAAAGTTTTCAGTGACCAAGAATCACTGATTCAAGATTCAAACACTGTCATTTTTTTTTAGACAGAGTACAATGAATACTGGAAAGCTACCACCAAACACTACGGTAGACATGTGTAATATCCCAAATACTCAAAACATAGACAAGAAAAAAATCATAATCCAAAAAATAAAGTTTAACCAAGCTAGTGGGAACTACACTCTTATAACAGTCTCAGCCTTCACGCCAATGGCAATCTCATGCCACAAACCATACCACATTTGACCAATACCAGCTTGTAGGAAAAGGAAATCTACTGAAACACGCTGATGCATTACCAAATCTCTGTTACTTTTGCCCCCCACATTAGCTGCAAAATTGGATCAAAATTCTACTACTCCACAGTGGTCTCACAGAATAAAAACAAATGCAGTACCAGCTTTGCTGGACCATTCATGGAAAAATATCAACATTTTATTCTCTTATTTCTTTATGAATATTTTATAGTTATAGATAGGGGAAAAGGAAGGCTAATCTTATCTTTTGCTTTTTAAATGACTGAATGGCTTTACAGTAACCCTAAGTCAGAACAAATGAATCTGGGAGAAGTTTCCGTGGAGTGTATGAACTTGGTAGACAAAAAAAAAAAAAAAGTGTGAAATATGGGCACAGGAGAATTGAAGGCAAGACAGGGGAAGCAGACAGCACCACAGACAACTTCAATTTGTTGCAGCTGTAGATTTAAAAAGAGGCCAACCTTGTGATAAGGTTCTTTAGCCCAAGAGACTACAAAAATGAGAAGCTCAAACGACCATCAGCTGCTGAAATCTGCAAAAACTCTCCAAACACAAATTAACCTTCAGTCAGGAGATAAAAGACTAGCTGCAGAAACTGGAAGTTGTTAAAAAAAAATGCAATAAATGTCTGACAAATCAGAGCAGCAGTAGCAGGGAAAATAAGTAGTACATAGGCAGCATCTTACCCATAGCCAGATAACAGCTTTGCCTTCCCTCAAGAGAAGACAGAGAAAAAGGAAGTTTTCTTTTGGTTTGGCCTTGGTTTTACTTTCTGGGTTCATTGTAGTACACATTCTCCAAAATTGCTTTAGTTAAATTTAGACCTCACTAGTCCTCCAGAGACTGTAAGTTAATAGCTTGGCTGGAGGTAGAAGACATGTAGAACTTCACCATGCCAAGCTTAAGTTTAATGCAAACCTTTCCAAAGTCCACCATTCAATACTGCAAGATTACTTGCTATAGGTATCCCTTAAACTTTTAATGGTTTCATAGAAAGAAGTAATTCCTTCACTGCAGAAATGCACCGCTTCTATAGTAGAAGGTAGCAGCCAAAGAGGACCTCAGCTGTGGGGGAAATGGAGAGATGGTCTGGCCAAAGACTATAGAATAACAGACCACTAACTTCACAGACTCCACACACGAATACATGTTCTTCAAAGGAAAGTCTAGAAAAGTCCTCTTAGCTCAGACAGCAAGAATGAGAGGGATAGAAGGAACGAAGTTTGAAGCTATTCAGCTCAGTTACTTAAATCCCCCTATCAATAGCTTGCAACATTTTGTAATAGATCATTAAGGCTTAAACCAAAAAACACATCTTTCCATTTGTATCAACGTATTTAAACGGTGGTTGTACTCAATTAGTGAATGCAATCAAAAACAACTGCATTGCAAATTCTAGCCAAAGATAGTGCTGCTCCTGCTGACCTGGTCAGAGCTCCCTCGGTGGTTTTGTGCGCACTAAGGGTGGGTACAGGAGAGTTTGATAGAGAGGAGGTGAACCCTCTGGAAACTGCCAAACTGCAGGGAGAAACACTCACCAGGAGGTACTGCCCCAACAGCCGGCAGTACCCACGCTAGATGTAGGAATTAAGGTTCTACTAAGTACACCAGTCATTTTCTAAAGAAAACCTAAAAATTAATCTGAAAAAAAAAGGTGTAATTCCTTTAGTAAATACACGTAGATACTTGTTGCAAATCAGTGTAACATCAATGAAAATCAACTTGGAGGGAAAAAAAAATTGAACAGGCTTTTTTCTCATCTTGAACTATTATTTGAAACAAGCCTCCACGCTTTCCGATTTAAATCAATGTTTTCTGTTAAACCCACAAAAAACTTCAAGGAAGAAACATTTACAGAAATTAAAAAGACACTAAACACTAAAACCCAAGATTTGCATTAGCAATGTCTCCTCCCAGAACCAATCTATTTCATAGAATTTTCTACATATAGAGTTAGAATTTTCTACATATAGGAATTTCCCCCATATAGGCTTGCAGCTTTAGAAAGAGAAGGGGTTTAGCTCAATATGCTACATTTTAGCTGCAGTGCAAACAGGACCAACAAATCTAGCCCTGATGCGAGCAACATCCAAACCGTAATGCAAAGTTCACAGAGAAAATACCTTGCATTACATCAACCCAAACAAATAGAGAATAAAAAATGACAACTTTTGACCACAGAGGCCTGACCTCAAAACCAGCAGTCTCGCTTCACTGATGGCCCCACACTGTCAGTTTCAAGAGTTTATTGCGTCCGGTTCACTGGATCTCAGCTGGGCACTCCGGCTTGTCACAATGATACAAGATTATGCACCACAAAACCCCTGTCTAATCTAGAGATGCTTAGCTATGGTTAATCAGCCAGGATAACACTGATCCCCAGCTTAACACAAAGTAAACGAAAGCCTTAACACTAAATCGTGTTCAGCACCTTTTCTAAAACCACCTTCAATACCAGCTCAGCAGCATCTACAGCTCATACCCCTCATCAACAGTGGACAATTCACAGCAAAAAACGTAAACGAGATTGGATTGAAGCTTCATCAATGACCAGAAACCTAAAGAACTTCCCATGAGCAGGCCAACTGGATCATTCCTCTACCCACACAGGGCCAAAAAGAAAACCACTCCACCTGGTAACTCCCACTACTACCACCAAAATCCTCCACCATTGCATCAATCTATGAATTGGGCTGTTTGTGCTGCTTTCAGCAATTTTAAGCAATTTTACCTCTACATTCTTTGAAATGGGAAAGAAAACATACTAGTTAAAACGTCAGCAGACCAATATGAACTAAACCAAGGGTGCAAGTGTCCAAAATGTGCCATAGGCAAAGTCCAAGAGTTCAGAATCCCACATTCACAAGATGACACCCACCATCAAAACCCACAGCCCTGATCAAAAGCATTCCCCAACTCAGCATTCTTCCTTCAGCCTTCCTCTCCTGAATCAACAAGAGAAGAGAGGCTCTGAAGAGCAAAGAAATTATTTCTGGGCAAGAAATCATCTGAAAGAATCCAACAGCCTATGACCAATTACAATCAGCTACTGGAGCAACCAGAGACAAACCCTAAACCCTCGGTGAGCATTTCCTTACGTGCTTCTATTCCAGGCCACACTAGTCACAACAGTGCAATGCTGGAGCCACCAGACGACAAAGGTTGCCATCCAGCAGGCCAGTAGCCGAGCATGACCAGGAACCCTGGGAGCAGTGAGCCATTCGTCACTGACAGCTGGAGAAACGCTTTCCCAGCAATTTAGGAATTCTGTGTCCGGTCTGTTTTCACACAGCAACCAATGCCCGTCCGTCTTGTCTGAGAAAGCTAATCATGGTGCAAAGTTTGTCCTACCATCACCCCATTTCTGAATTCATTCTTTCAAAGTGGGATAGAAGACGATGACTTTTGGTCAATAACTCTGACAAAGCCATTATCCAAGAGGTATTAAATGGGGAGATAAGAACTTCAGGGCTTTGCACAAATCATATTAGTTCAATTCTCAAATCCGGGTAATGCTTCTTTTCAAAGTATTAATTTCATTTATTCTATTTGCTCTCCCTCTGTCCTGATAACATAGGCGCACATGGCCCCTAAATGAGATCCTCCTATTTTATAAGTTATAATCCTCCCTTTCTAGAGTAGTAATGAGATGTCTTCGCTTAATCGCGTTTGTTTCCCCCCCCTCCAGCTTCTGCTTTTTTCCATTCCCATTCCACATTGATTTGTCTCAAAGGTTTCAGCAAAAACCATCAGGCAGGGAGTCACTAGCTCCAAGAGGCTCACGATGCATATGCTGCACAGCCTTAGGAGATTACAAAAGCAGAAAGGAGAAAAAAAGAGCAGCTTTGCTTGCAAAGTTTCTTTTGTTGGTAAGAAAGAGGAAAAAAGAAAGTCAAAAGAACTGAGAAGTTCGGAGAAGAGGTTTTGATTAATTGGAAATGAAAAAGGAAAGACTCCTGGTACAGGGGAAAGGTGAGACTATTCACAACACAGTGAAGCAATTAAATAGCTTGACTATGACAATTTTGGAAGTTCCTTATGCTAGAAATAAAAAAGGATTTAAAGATAGCTCTATTAATTCTTGGATATTTCACAGGAGACTTAAGGCATGCTACAAGCATTAGTTAAACACCCTAGGCCCTGCTGTGAATTACTGTACATATAATCCTTGTTGTCTTTTAAGTACTCACAGCATTAAATTATTCAGAGAGTCCAGTCAGCACCATGATCCTGCAGTGCTGTACAAACAAACAAAACATTTTTTCTCTAATAGAAATTGGTGAGAGTTCTTCTGCAGCAGCTTAGCAGACTACTTCGATTTGAGCAGTCCCACATGGTTAATCAAAAGCCATATTCAAAGAAGGAATCGAATCCTGCAGTGTTTCTCCTTACCAAGCTATTTTGCTTCTTTAACTAAAACTTTAAGGAGTTTTACTCAAAACCTAAGGTATCTAGAAGTTAAGTAGCTCGTTCAAAGTCCTAAAAAAAAAAAAAAAAAGATAGATCCAAAACAAAAATGTAGAACAGGACCCCGGTACTTAACTCTAAATCCCTCTTGTAACCAGCGTTAACACATCAAGAAAAAAAAAACAAAATTAAAAACAAAAAAAACCAAAACAAACAAAAAAAAAACCACCAAAGCATCAAACAAACCACAAAAACCCAACAATAAGTTAATCTGCACCCTACCCAATAAATGATGAAGTAACTGGCCCCAGAAGCTGACAGCAAGTTCTTTATCAATGGTTAGCTGTAGTCCACGCTCTCTTCAGGAATATGCACTATATAATAAGACTGAAGAAATCCTTCATAGCAATACTGCCAATAATAAAAGTCAGTTAATGAAAACCATAAAGAACAGATTAAATGACAAGAGACGTTCAGCACAATCAAAATGAAATAATTTCAAAATACAGCTATCATTTGTATTTATGGTCTACAAGTGGTAAGGTTAAAGGAGAATATTGCAGCACTACTGTACAAGAGAAGGCTACTAGTCACCAAACTATTGATCTGTTAAAGGTAAGGGCAGCTCAAGCTTTTACTTTAAATATTAAAAAATATATAAAACAAACAAAACTTTCTAATTACATGTGGCACAATTTTCAATTTTTACTAAATTAAGTGCTGCCAGAAGCAAATTATTCATCTGCTATTTCTTTTATGGAGATGCCCCATTTTTCTCAGGGCTTCCCTAGTTGGTCACAACAATAACAAAAAGCCTGGAAGTTGTACCCTTATAAATTTAAGCAGATAATTTTCAGTGCCATCCGCACCTAGACTATCACTGGGCACCTGTATTTCCACTGCTGACTTCTACCTGAAAGAGAAGACTGACACAGAAGAGATGAAAGAACAACTCACACCCATTATTTGCCTCATACACTAGGCCTAAAAAGCAGAAAAGCGAGAAAGAAACATTCAAGCCCTCTTCTAAATAAAGAAACCAATACCGGAAGACAAACAACAGATATGATTTGAGTAGGACTAAGACAACACAATAAGGTAACCATGACTGAAAGGAAACTGTAGCCAAAATAAAGCAAGTCTGATAGGGATCCCAATAATTTAGAAGGCTGGCAAAAACAGTTCCTGCTTAGGAAGACACCTAGAAGCTGACAGACAATAGTTTTGATCTCATTTCTGCAAGGACAGGCTAGACTATTCCATTGATAAGGATCTTAAATTTATGACTAATCAAGAGATAGTTAAAGACCAATGAAATTTAACAGTTTCTCATTCTTGCACCACACTCCGGGCTAATACTCCATGGTCACTATTTATCTTTTATGGGTTACACAAGGAGAGCCTGACCAGATTTTTGCAGAGCGTCAAGTATGCGGTATCTGGGTATGCAACACTGCGCGATTAAAAGCTAATTTGGATAATAAAACGCCTTTTGCATGTTAGAGGTGAGGTCTCAACTCATTTTAGAGGTGTCCTCTTCACCCTTCACAAATATTGCCTGACTCCGCTGGTCACATTTCTTCAGGATTACTCCACACCTCACTGCAGGAGGGCCGGGCTCTACTCCTGAGCTGGGTGATACCACTAGATTGGACGATAAATCCACTAGCTTCTTCCCCCACACCCCTTTACAGAAGTCCATTAATTGCATTCATAAAGAGAATATTCTATTTCTAGTGGAAAGAGAGTTAATACTGCACCTGCTGACCCAGATGTCCTATGTACATGTCCTATACAGAGGAACAGCAGTCACCTGCCTCAGACATCACTCTCCTAAAGCTCAGCTTCCCATGACTAGGGTACATCTGCCAAGAGGAATTTCCTACGACACAGCAGCCATTCACAAGCCACATCCAGGAACGGCAGAGACCTACTAACCCAACCACGTGCAAATGTTACCACGGAGTCAAAAAGCACAAATGGGTCCAAAACCATAAATGGACAAATTCATGGAAGACAATTTCATTAAGGAGACTGCTAAATACCAAGGTGAAAGTACCTCGTGTTAAAGAAGCCTCTAAGCCCCAGAATGGCAGAACTGAGGGTACACAGGTGGGAAATACTGCTATACACCTGCCCTGTTCTCATGCTCTCTGAAAGCAGCTGCTATGGATCACTGTCAGAGATGGGTTACAGGTAGAAGGACCTTCTGTTTGAACCACTATGTCCATTCTTATATAAATTTTATAACCTCAAAATGCTTCACAGCCAGGTCACATAAATGGGTGAGCCATGCCAGTAGCATTCAACATATAGATAAAACATGCTCATAGAAAAGTTCTCAGTTAAATCAAGTGCATGCAGCAGACAGGTAGGATGAAAGAAACACAATAAAGACCATCATTACTCAAGTTTGTCCTCTCCTAAATCATCCTTTCCATGTGTACCAGGCACGGAGAATTGCTCCTAGTCTAGTTCTCTCAATAAACAGTTTCAACATCACAGCCTAAATGAACAAGCAATGCGAGCTCACTGTGGCAAGCGTAGTCCCACCTCTCTATCACACCCTGACACTTCATACTGCTGCAGCTCAGGAAAAAGTGGGGGTTCCAGTAAGACTCTGCATTGTTTAAAGGCAGTACACCATTGTCGTAGCAATGTTAGTATTTAAAAGAAGATAATATAAAATAGTATCATGTGAATATTAAGCACCAATGACAACCCCAATCTACTGTAGGGGTAAAAGCCTTTTGCTCTACTCAGTCTCATCTCACCATACTTCTGCCCCCATTACTGCTTTTCTCAGCACTGGTAGGACAATAACCCAATGTGTTATCCAAGCAACACCAAGGTGTCTGACTAACAGTAAAGGTTGCAGCAAGAAGTCCCAAAAAGTAAGTCTGCCTATTGGGCAAAACCAGATTGGTTTGGGAGTTGGTGCCGTGTACAAAAGGGGTTTATGCTTCCTGGTACGTAAAAATTAATCTTAAGCCTTCTTCAACAGGTTACAATACTTGACAGTTTTATAACAGTTCTTCTGTTACCAGCACCATAAAAGACTCAAAAATCAGAACTCGTTATTACTTTTGTATTTGAGGATTTGCACAATTATATTCTAGAAAAACAGAGCTATGTTTCAGGATAGATCAGGTCAGCAGAACCTGACCCTGTATGTATCGAAACATTCATTTCATACAATTGATAGTTTAAAAAAGCTCTCTCTAGCTCAGACAACGACCCCATATACACATGCCACACTGACCTGCCACAGGGAAAGCTGCCCCCAGCACAGTCACTGCTTATGCCTTTCCCTGCAAGCTTGGCCTTAGTGTCACTGCACGACGTGCTGCAGGTGTAGCTTGCCAGCTCCAGTGTAAGCCCAACAGAAGTGATGAATTGGGAGCTGATGAGTGCTTCAGCCTAAATTAAAGTTTCTAAGCTCAGCACACAAGTGACATTTAATGAATTCCCTGAAGCAGAGAGATTTTTACCCTGTCCTGTATGGAAACATACTGGAGTTTTTTGCTACTCACCAGCTGGGCCGCTCTCTGCCTCTCTTCATTAGCGGCGTTCCTTTCCCGCTGAAGGGCAGTATTCAAGGCCTCACTGGCTGCTTCCCTTTCTCTTTTGGCCAGACGGAGCAACTCCTCTTGGACCAGTGCCTGTTCTTGCTCATACCTGTATGAGCACCAAAGGCACACAGAGAGAGGGTGATCAGCAGACTTCTGGAACAGGTCATGGCTTAGCATGGACTATTCCTGCCCAGAGCCAAAACACTAATTCATAATCTATTTGACACAAAGTCTGCTCATAGCCCCTCCATTATCAGCAGGAATTCAAAAGTCCAACAAACTTTAAACATGACCTGCAGCTTCAGTGAGGTACAGCTCTGGCAACAACAGTAGACTTCGCACCGTATAAACTTTATACTTCAGCTATATATAGCTCTGTTAAGTACTTAATAATTATGACCTGTGAACAGTGAGAATAGAAAGTAGTTAGTCAGATAAATAGGAACTGCTTTGGAAAAGATCAAGGGATGTACAACAATAAAAGGAGTCAGCCTATCTGACTATGCTGCTCTTCTACTCTACAAGGGAAAGAAGAAAAAAAAAATCACAAAAAAGGCACGTGGCATCAGCACGGAAAGTAGCAGCCTCGAGTCCATAGCCTGGACATCTGAATCTCAGATTGCCATGAAAGAAATTTTGTCCACATGCAAGCAGAGGAGCTTAGCATGAAGTGAATCACAAAATAAATTAGGTTAGATGGAACCTTTGAAGGTTATCTATTCCATCCTTCTGCTCAAAGCAGAACTAACTTCAAGGTTAGATGAGGTTACTCAAGGCCTCCTCCAGTCAACCATTGATGATCTCCAAGGGTGGGGATTCTATATCCTTTCGGTGCAATGTGCTCCAACGCTTCACTGGTCTCAGTGACTGATTGGCATTTCCCTCTCTAGTTCTCATACCCAGTCAGAATTTCCTCACTGCAGTTTGTGTCCTCCTTTCCACTGCATTTCTGACCCTACCTCTCCATCCCCAGATCAGGTATTTGGGGTGCAGTACATAGCTCAGCACTGAAAAGTGCCAGCTATTTTGATTCCACAGTACCCAGGAAAGTGAACCAGTTTTTCAGATACTTCCTTAGTTGTATCTCTGACTTTGCTAAGGACAGCGTAATTGATGCAACAGGGTTTTCTTTCAACAGGTTTGGCCAGTCAGTTGGAATACTAAAAAAAACACCACAAATAGAGACTGCTTTTCATTGTTAACAGGAAAAGACCAATTTTTACAGCATTAAGAACACACAGACAGATCAGGTCAGCAGTTTTATAATAGAAAGCTACCAAGCTACATAGAACTGAAGTTCTCACTACCCTGCAATGCCTAGAACTAGGAGGAGACTGTTGTGGTTCTGTCAGAGAGAAAAGCTTTCTTTTGCATTTTTTTTTCCTTACCCTTACCCCCATCTTCAGTTATTTCTATCTTAATACATTAAAATAGTCTGGTATGAAAAATTCATAGCACTCTAGCACTAGCTGACAGGCATTACATCCAGTCTAGGAAAAAGAAAAGGAATAGAAACACATATGTTAAGATGGATCTGATTATTTTAGACATAAACTGAATTAAATCCATCACCGTGTTTGAGATTCAAAAATCCCTAAGGGAAGTATCAAACACTTAAACTCTTTCATTTGTACCAGAGAAGGTAACTGTACTCAAGTTTATGCTCTATTGGTCTTGCAATGCACATCACACAAAAGTTTTCTGCAGTTACCCAGTCATTACATTGATCCTCTCTGTTTCTCCACTGTTTCACTGCTCCAATTGCCTACAGCTCCTTTTGGCTAAGGGACAAGCTTCCCTAAAAAAATGCGTTCGATGGCCCTAGACTGAAAAAGGCTTCAAAGGGCATTCTCAAGCATTAAAACATACAGGCATTGTGCTTGGATTGAAGTTAAACATGTATATGTGTGTGTGCGTGTATATATATTCAAAAAGGAGTTAAACTATTGTCTTTTTCAAGAACTTCACCTCACCTCCTGTACAGCTCCTGCTCTGCAGCGGAAGATTTCTGACCTGAGTCACCTGCCATTGGTGGCTGGATTCCTAGAAAGAAGAACAGAAACCTATGACAACTATAGTACAAAACATAGTCCTCCGTCACATCACAAAGTATTTGAAGAGAATTTCATATCTGAGCATTACCTCATCAAGAAGAAAAATAACCCAACGTATCTTGAAAAGTCTGAAGAAAATTTGATGGATGGAGTTTGAATTCATGAAACAAAGAGACACAGGCAGCATTGTCTTCAACAAAGCACATTGAACAAGGCACGCTACAGAAACTTCTAGGTAAGGATGTTAACTCCTCAAACTATGGTTTATACTGAAGCATAAGCATAGGTTTAGACCTACTTTCCATTTCCTTCCTCTAGTTCCAATAAGTCTTCCCCTTGACCTCTTGTTTTCCTTGTGATGACAAGGCATCCCACAAACGGAGATGAAATTATTTGGCAGAGTTCAGGCCATCCATAAGGCTGAATCCACTTTCAGGAAAGATGTAGGCTAACAACAAATAAATCTCTAAAAGAAAAGGCCTGGTTCCCTAACTTCACGTCAGTCTGAATGCCTTAAACAAATCCACACTGATAACATATATCAACAAAGTATACTTGAGAACCAAGAGAAGTCCAATAGTTTTCTGACCTGTAAAGAAGAAGTTCAAAAACCAAGTTCTCATCATCCGCTTGGCAAGATGTTCTTAGTCTATCCTTCCCTATGAGCTTATTTCCAAAGAACAAAAAGCAGTATTTTCCCCACCCATCCACTCCCTGTGCATGGAAAGGAGACAACAAGACAGTTTGCCAGCAATGAAAGATACTGCTTATCGCAACTTCATCTGAAAGCCTTAAAACATTCATAAAGTGATAGAGTTCATTAAAGTATCTGAGAAGCATATTTGGTATCCCAAAGATGGAGAAAGAAAGGACCTGGAAAAACAAGTTGTTAAGACCACATAGCAACCGAGCTAGAACCAGAGCTTTCCAACTGCTCCAACTGCCAGGTGACACATCTACCTTTCAGGAACATAAAGAGGACATCACAGGACTGTAACATCCAAGGCATTCAATGATGTTAATAACTACAAACACAAAAGTGTTACAGGCTAATCAAAGAGCTCCTCTCACAAGAAGACAGTCTTCAGAAACACAGGCATACCATATAACATCCAGTGGCAGGGCTACTGAGAAGCGTATCAAAACAGTCAGCAGACCTGAGAGGGACTGAGAGTACCTGTGGGAGATTTGGGTTTCCCTTCCGCAGCTGGTGAAGATGGAGCTGTGCCACCGGATGAATGGGGCGACCTCTGGTTGTCCTTTTTACTTTGAGAAGATTCTTTCATTCGGTTCACTACATCTTCAGTGAGCTGAAACATACATCCACGGGAAAGAAATTAACGAAGTCAACTCTTAATGCGTGTATGTTTCACTATAAGAGCTCCCCACTCGTTAGTTTCTGAGCTACTGCAAAAGCGTTGCCAGTTATCTCATTTCAATGCCACACTCCTTTGAATCCAGGTAGTCAACATCTGTACATTGACTTTATATTTAAAAATATATTTAAAATATATTAATATATTTTAAAATACCAAAACCAAACATACCCTATCAGTAACTGATAAAACCTCCTATGTACTGACCCTAAAGGCTTCACCGCACGATGTCAATCTTCCACAAATATTAAGTTAAATGATTAGTCCAAATGGGATGAAAAATAAGTAACCACAGCAAAACACACTCTGCAATCCCATTTCAGACAAATCTTAGGGGAAAACCTGACAAAAGTATGAAGAAGCAACAGCAATGAAAGTCATGGTAGTAATAAAAAAACACCTTAAATTACCAACGAAAAATAGAGAGACAAATCTTGACTTGGGAAAAAAATGTTCCTTAATGATAACACCAGCACTCTCCAGGGCTCGTTTTCACAACACTCACATGTAGATGTCCGATCTAAGTTCAGGAAGCAGCTTCCCACTGCCCCTCCTCGAAACACCCCTAATCCTCACTAACCCCCACAGCCTCCTATCTGCCTGCATGCTCCCACAGCCGCGCTTTGCCGGGGCTCCTGGTGTCAGCAGTAAGTGCAGAGGTGTCTCCTCTTGGATGCCCTCAGAGTCTGGCAGGGCCTTGAGCACCAAACTGCTGGCAAAGCACAAGGCAGGGGCAAGATGGGGTCTGAAGCTGTGATGAGGGAAAGAGGGTCGAGAGCAGAGCGCGGAAGGGGAGGTGAAGGGCTAGTGTGTCACACTCCAGAAGAGCCACGCTCAGCCCTCCTCCCGCGACTCTCCAACCATCCCATCGCCTCTCCAACCCCCAGTTCCTTCAGCCTCGCAGTTTTAATTCCCTTCTTCCTCGCTGGCTTTCCCCGCTCACCCCCTTGCAGCCCTGCGCCGCATCCCCTCACCTCCCTTGCCCTACCCTACCACTCCGGCAGGGCCTCCCTCAGCCCAGCTCCCTGCCCTCGGCCCCGCAGCCTCCCCGCCTCCATCACCCGGCCCGCCTCACCCTGATGCCCTGCAGCACCCGCACTTGCTCCCGCTCATCCAGCCCGAAGGAGACCTTCCTGCCGCCGTGGCTGCTCTCGCTGCCCCCCATGCTGGCGGCGCTGGGGACACCTCTTCCCGCCGTGCACACCCCCTCCCACCCCCCCCCTCCGCACACCGGGCTGCCGCGGCCAAGCGAGCGCCTCTCCCCTTCCCCCCCCCGCCAACATCCCCGCGCCCCATTGGCGGCCGGCTGCAGGACGGCCAATAGCGCGGCGCGGTACTGGCGGCCAGCCGCGGTGCAGGCTGGGGGCTGTAGTCTGCCGGCGGCCGCTGGACGAGCGGCCTGACACGGCTCCGGAGGCAGCTGTGCTCCGAGACAGGGTACGGGACCCCTGCGACAGACCCACGGCGACACCGAAGCGTCCCCGGGCTCGGCCTGTAGCACCTCGGCCTCGCTGAACTTCCTCCTCCCCTCCTTCGTCCACAGCTTTGGTTTTGAATGCAGGATCAAACCACCCAAAAAACTTCACTGCACCCCACCCCTGGGGTTTCTTCGCTGGGTCACCATTACAGAAGGAAGAAAACCAGCCCACATGAAACCACGCAGGACATAATTTTTGTTATCTGGGGACTCGGCCCATTGCTTGAGTTCTCAAAACAAGGGCACTGCACGGTGGTGCTGTCAGCTGTTTGCTCTGCAGGAAGGAAATACCGTGAAAGAGCAAAGGTCTGGCTAACATCAAACCGTGATCCCCCCGAAACACTCTCAGCAGCCTCTCGTTTGTTTCTAATCTGCCACCTGTTCACTTCATCTGACGGCACCCAGCGCCTGTACTGAAAAAAAGCCCATGAACATTCCTTATTCATTCATTCCTTATTCACCTCCTCTGGTCTCTCAGGGTTTCACAGACCTGCATCATTCCTCTTCCAGGCTGGTGAGTTCTCAACCATGTAATTGCTCCTCCAGAAGTTCCCCATAACTCTGGTTATTCTGCTCATCCTTCCTTAGGCCTTTTTCAGGTGTAACTCCAGCCAGGTGCCAGGCATCACCCCCAAAGATCCACAAAGGAGAGTGGGCAAACACAAACAAAACTGCACCTCACACCTACAGCTGTGCCTTTCTGTCATCTCCAAGAGCCCAAGGACACACAAGAGGGCCCTCAACCTGCAGGACACTGATGTGTAACAGCCATGATAATGGTGGAGGAGCTGTACAGCACCTTAAATGCTTCTCCACTTACACAGAAGTCGAGGATGCCATCACAGTTAACTCCAACAATAGCATCTCCTAGGACAGTTTTTTGCATGGAACCTGGAAGGAGCTCTGTAAGATTTTACTGCGCAATGACCCAATCCCAAGGTGACCCCACTCTCCAGCCCACACCCCCACCAAAGGAACACCGATGGGTGTCAATTGCTGCCAGCACACTTCACTGTTACTCAGCAACCATGTCCTCCCTGAAGCCAAAGAAGTTAGTCCTGATCCACAGTGTTCATTTCAAAGTCCAGAATGAGAAATAAGCAGAGTCAATTTCAACTTCCACCCAAGCCCTTTTCCAAGCAAGAGAGAAAGACATCCTTGTAGCAAAGACCCCTGATATGAGACATGCCCAGGAACAGCAAGATCTAGTCACCAAGAGAAGAATCAAAGACTTCACTGACAATTATTTAGACCTGGAGACCATTCACTGCATAGTCATCTGCTGTCCTAGTAATAGCCTTTTGAGAAGGAAAGATCCATCTCTGACAAAAAGGCATCATGTTATTCCATCATTATCTGCCATATTTGTTCAGGGCTTTAAAAAAAAACCAAAAAAACAAAAAAAAAACAAAAAAAAACCAAAAAAACCCCAACAAACAAACACCCAAAGGTTATTTTTCTTCTCCATAATAAGGATAATTTGAGAAAAAAAGTATAACCATTTATGCCAAACTTAATTTTATTTCTTTATTTTACAAACAAAAATATACATTTATTCTATATTTTCTCTCTTTGCATCCCACTCACACACATAACACACTCCTGCTCAAGGACCTTTGGGAATATGGCCCAAAGCACTATATATACATAAAAATACAACAGGAGGAAGGCCAGTCCATGACCTAGCGCAGAAGCTCCTCAGCAGCAGAACGTGGGACACTCCAGAATTACTGGAGCCCTGCCAGCAAAGGACAGGATGCACATGTCGACCACCTGCACAGGTGATCCTTCAGCAAATACTCCTTGGGACAGAAAAGCCCCTTTATTTCTCAACTGCTTTAAAGACCTTCATATCTCTTGGTTCTGTCCAAGGTCCACCAACTCCAGGGAAGCTTTGCAGGTTTCCCCATGATTTCTAATGGCAGCTTGGGAGCACGAGGAGCCACAGCAGGGCAATTCAGGAGCCATGTTGTCCATCCATTTTAAAGTAAGCAAGCAAGCGTGGCTCAGGGCAGTTCACAGCAAGTGACAGGAGGAACATGGAACACTTATCTCATGTGGCAAGGGCTCAATTGCCCAGTTGCTTGTCCAGACATTGCATGGAGGGAAAACGTGAAAGTCTGTCGACCCAGATATTGTCTTGTTGACCAAGAAAATTCAGCTCTCACACATGGACAAATGGAAGCCTTTTTTCCTCTCAACAGTAAATTTAAAAAAAAAAAAAGGTGGTGGTGGTGTATTTTCAAGATGCCAGTGCTACTTAAAAGCCTGCAGGGCAAAGTCCACAGGCAGAAGAGAGAGCAAAGGGCCTGCATAGTTTTGGCAACCAATATGAACCTCGTGTTCTTACCCAAACTTCTCCAATGGTGGGAACAAATGGTTTCCCCTACCTGCTGAGGATCCAAACTAACACCTCTATGCTGCACCCTGCATGATCATTTCCCAGAAACTCTTACCCTCAATATTCTTCAGGAACAGCAGTGAGCTGGGGCAAGGGATTCACACCCCAAACATTTCAAATGCCCTTTTCTACCATTTCTAATGGAAAGTTGCTATTGCTTATAGCAGATCTCCACCTACGCGGAGGACTCAGGTAAGAAAGCACCCCCAAAGCTAGAGGAATACACCTCTTCATCCTTGGAGAGTACAGAATGTCCCAGAAGACAGTCTGACGCAGCTTTCAGCTGAACAGTCCCTGGACTGGAACACGATGTCTTGAAACTGTGTGCCAGACAGCTCAGACAACAGTAGTCCCTTTTCCAGCATGGAAGAGGTTAATAAGAAGTTCCAGATAATCTTTAAGTGAACCACGCTCCACATGCACATAAGTAATTTCAACATATTGAGCCATAAAACCTATTCAGACCAGTAGAAGTCTGGGCCTCTGAACCACAACACAAGAGGACACTGCCAGAGAAACATATTCATCTCCCACTTGCCTCCCAACTTGGAACACCAGCCAGCTTGACCCTAGCACACCCAAGGTGTTTGAGAGTTTCCAGTCACTAAATGCTGACAGCCTGGACTCACCATGCGTTTCTGCTCTGCCTCAAGCACCTGAACATCGCTGGAGCCTTCATCTACAGAGTCAGCTTTCTCCTTCACAGCACTCTCTAAGACCTTGCCAGAGCCATGAAACAGGGTGCAGATGGAAAATGCACCTACCTCGCAGGTCCTATTCTTGAAACTCAGGCCCAATTCAGTGTTGTTACCTAGATTTTCCTGCAAGCTCGGATGCACAGTAATGCAGCCTCCACAGACTGTTTCAGAGCTACTTCAGCTCAGCTACACAGCAGCACTGTCCTCCTGTTCCATTGCTGTTCAGTCAGTTCGCATCCATGCTGCTGGCTACTAGCCCCCCAAAATACTCGCAGGGCACAAAGAACAGTTCATTCCTCTTCACAACTCCCTTCTCATTCCCCCACACTCACAACACTCAATTAACCCCTAGCAGCTGCAATTCATTATTTTCATCAGTATCAGCTGAAACTAGAGATGAGCCCAGCTGACCAGCTTCCCTCTTCACACACTGCTATCACCACCTGTGCTGTTGCATTATGACAAGACCCAGGCAACCATGCTGCTTGAAAAAGCCCAGGAAGACCATCTTTGGTTTCAAACACCAAACTCTTTCTATATATATACAATACAGTAGTCAAATCAACACCCTCATCTCTAAACACCATTCCCCTAATTGGCAGACAAGTGCTTTCAGTCATTGAAAAGGAAGAGGTGCAAGTCAGGCCTGTCTTCTGGGTCATATTCACATCTGGAACACGGAGGATCAGGAAGGTTCAGTGTTTATAAGTTTATGAACAAAACTTTTCTACAGCATTCTCAGGGAGCAACAGAAAATGTTCTTTCCAACAGGATTTGGGCTGCAAACTTAGTTCCGCAATAGGTTTCGGAAATCCTAAGGAAGAGAGGAAAGCCATGGCAGATAGCCAAGGACAGATTTCCAATGGACATCCTAACAGCTGTGGCATCAGGGAGTTTGGAAGGAAAGGAATGAGGCATTGTGTGAAGCCCTGCCTTAGGCATTGATGGCTTTCCAGCGATCACTGTCTACGCTGTTGATGCTGCCCACATGATACGGCATAGAGGCCACGTCATCCAGGTAGGCTGTGGTGTCAATCTGAGTGCTCGAGTAGAACCCAGAATCCATTCCTTCCTTCTTGGCAACAGCATAAGGGTGGGGCAGGTGCACATCCACATCCTCAGGTTCATCCACCTGACATTTGTAGGAGAAAAGGATCTTCGGTTCAGACCTGGAGTGATTAAAAACACATGTGGAAGCAATGCAGTATCACAGCTACTTATCCTTAACAGAAACTCAACAACACTAAGAAATTGTGTATTCAAGACCCTAAAAGCTCTTCATTTTAGCTTTCAGTCCTGAAATATACCTAGCAGAGTAATGCTAAATGTAGCTTTGGGCTAAGTCACCTAAGAAATAAAAATGACAGAATCCCAAATCCAGTGTGGGAAAGGTCTTCTGATCTTTGGGAGTTTTGAATTACTGAGGGCAACAGGATCCAAAAGCCATTGGACTCCACAGCAGCCTGGTTACTGGCACCAACAGAACAGGAGTCCACCTCAAGTTCCATCTGTGTACATCGGGAAAACGAAAATACAAACGCCTGGGGATCAGCAGCTTCCACCTCTAACTCCAGACACTGTTCCCTTGTGATTTCAGAAGGCAGAAGAGGCACATTTTGATATTTTAGGAGTATGTTTCTTAGTTATTTTAAAGCCTGCTGTCTCTTGCTTACCGACAATAGAAGCTAAGGCCTATAGTAAAAAAAAAACCCGATTTTTCTTATCAAGGTGCATCTCCTCTGAATGGCCACACGGCGGCAACCCCGACCCAGAAATCACACACCCCAGCGCTTTAAACTGGCAAGTCTTGATCATAGTACTCCGAGGAGTACTCAGCCAAGGGGTTACCTAATCTCCAGATTCTTTCTACCAAAACCCACCCAGGAGACCCTTTAGTCTTCCAGGACTCAATCTCTCACTAACCATTTAGTCACCACCTCCAGCAGAAAAACTTTGTACTAAACAAGATGCAGACACTGAAGAAGAGATCCTCATCAACGTTTGAGAGGAACATTACTATCAACTCTACTTTAAATACAAAGAGGTCTTGGATAGAAGCAGGCAGCCCTGGGTCACACAAGAAAAACTGCAAGGTCATAAATTAAAAAGTGGTTGCCTAACTGGCATCCTAGTCCAGCAGCTTTATACTACAGATATTCTACAGTTCTCCCAAACTTGGGTGCAGAACAATTAAATCACCATATATACCTTCTAAACTCCCATTCCTGGCTACTCACCCAAAGAAGCCTTTCAGGAATGCCACATAGATGAGAGGTGCAAAGAAGCTGAAGTAAAGGAATGTGGTAGCATCAACACAGCTGTCAAGGGCAAAAGGGAACATGAAGGAATTTAGCACTTAAGCACAATACCGCTGGGTAACACCCGCCACAACCCCCCAGAATAATCCCATTTCCCTCCAGAGTGCCCAAGCAGAGCACAAGAAAAGTCTTGTGCTAAACAAATTCAAACTGGTGCAAAGTAACACACATTGCCATCAACATGTGTCACTGCTCCTAGACACTCATGAGGGAACCATGCCAAGACCCAAAGTCTGACCAAGAGCACAGTCGTTTGACTCTCAGAAGTGACGCTGATCCCTGCAGAACTCAACTCCATACATGAATAAGGTATCTCCATGCTGCTTCTAGCAAACAGACTACTTCCCTCCTGCTTACTACCCATTAAACTTGAGCCAATGACCAGGCATCAGTGGATTCAAACTATTACTCAACACTTCAAGACCACTGCAGAGCACACAGCTCCACAGACCTCTCCACTGTGAGTCTCCTGAGCACTTAGAGGTCTTTTGGCACAAAAGAGTTCTAACAACTTTACTCCTTCTTAGGAACACAGCACAAGTTTGTTTTCTTGGGAGAGGCAGTGTTGAAACACACTCAAATGACACATGAGAAACTGGGCTGCAGATTTGCTCCCCCAGTGTACATACCACAGTCCTTCTATGATATCCACACAGAGGAGGGCACTACCCAGGCCTTGCACCAGGTTCAGCAGTGCCAGGATTCCAGCATAAACATAAAAACTCTTCCTGGCTGTAGGAAAAACATGGACACAGGTGAAGCTCAACCTCATAAGCACCAGCCCAGCATAAATGTGTTTGATGGAGATGGCAAACCCAACAGAAGCATCTCACCATCTTGTCTGTTTAAGAAATCCTGAAGAACTAAGACTGCATGTGGCTGTCCCATGCTAGTAGGGCTGATGGAGATATTAGCAGACTAACCCAAACCCTCCTGCACGTGTATACACACACAAGATGGGCTCTGCAAACACATACTCATGGCAACACATGCACAGACTTCCTTGGCAAACATCTGGAACCAGTCACATAATTGAACATAAGAAAAACAAACAAAAAACCCACAGCTGAACCAGAAGTTGTGCCCTTCTGATGCACAGCACTAACAAAACTTCTCGGGAGAGCCAGACAGGAGCAGCAGGGTGTGTTGGACACTAGGTAGGTCAGGCCCAGGGCCACCTTCTTGTGGCATTTGCCACACACATCCACTCCCTCAGGGTACACACACATAGATGCCAACAGTACTTAGAGAGAGAACAGCCAAACACAAACAACTCAGTAACAGCTTCTCTCCCTAATCAAGAGCTGCAAATATTCTGCAACAAAGAAAATACAGAGAAGCATCTTAAAGTGAATGCCCAGATAAAAATTATGAAGCAGATCCTAATTAGCCTTTCTTTCCCAGGGGATGACCAGCAGCACACTTTAACATCATACATGTATTTCAAAGGAAGCTATTATTAAGAAGCCACTTCTTATGGCTCTCTGAAGATTATATATTTATATTACATCTGTATCATTAACTGGGCAGTAAATCTTGTTTTCTTCATGTAATTGCTCAGCTACTGAAGTAGCAATGTAATTGCTGTCATTCTCCTCTCCAAAAGGCACAACATACTATTTTTACAGGGATAACTTATGAGTCCTTTGCCATGTATCTGTACACTGAGGGAGTGGGATGTACCTGCAGCGCAACCAGATACAGCAACCTCTTAACTCCCACCTATGTATTATTCTGGTGCTGTCTCCATCTATACTACGGAACACACTACAGTGACTTACAGGGCAGTGAAATCCGGTCTTTCAGAGGAGTTTTTGGAAGAATCACCACCAATGAATAGACCTGTTGAAACAAAGAACTGACTGTTCCACAGCTGCTTGGTGACTGAACTCAACAATCTTTGCAGGGATGGTGTGTGGTGTCACATGCTTCCTAGATGTCTTGGGACAGAGGCACAAACCCCCTGATATTAAACCCTGTGCAGGTGTGAAGGCTCCACACCTCACCCCCATCAGCACACAAAGGCTGGTCACTGAGAAATGGGGTGAAGAACATCCGAGTTCAGCTGGAATTGAGCCACCACAGCGTACACCACTCCCACCACACCTTTATTGCTTCAGCTGCAGCATGAGAAGACCCCGTGCTGCACTGCAGCAGGCAGGAGGGGGGCTAAGGTTTTATTATACACAGACCATCCTCATTGCCCCATTTACAGAATACAGAGAAGCTACCAGAGTGCATAACATGCCCAGTACTTACCAGAAAGAAAAAACAGGAGCTGGCAAGCCAAAAGTGTCTCCCCCCATGGCCATAAATGTTGAAGTCTTCTGCCGAAAGGTGGGCATCAGGGTACAGGATTTCCAGGGTGCCCTAGGAGAGAAGCGGCACCAACATGATTCTGTTATAGGCAGCATCCTCAATAGAATGGGTGTCTGGGCAAAGGATACTCTGTTGAAAGAAGTTCAGACAACAGCTGTCCCTGCCACCTAAGACCCAACCCTTGCTCTGCTTCAACCAAATTAAGCTCACACAGAAGAGAAAGAAACTGAAGACAAGAAGCGAGGGGAAAAAAGTGGCTGAAATCTGCATCTGAAGGAAATAAACATCAATGACATCCCAGCGAGAGACTAAATGAAATGATAGGGAGATGCAAGCAGCTGTCTATTTGAAACAGAGTTCCATCTACATTTCCATCTCTAAAGTAGACTTTTCCTGCTGAAACATACAGAATACAAAAGCCTACATTTGCGCAAGAGCTGGGAAAGGACACTGTCTCATTTACTTGAATTCCTGAAAAACAAGGTGAACAGAAGCTCCCATACAGACAGTGGAGAGAGAAAAGTGCTTGTAAGCACTACGGAACCCAGATATAGCTCAAACACTTGATATTTAATGAGGCTCCTCGAGCATTATCATGTGGCAATGATCAGCTCACTGCCTCCGCAAGCAAGAGCCTGGTCACAGAACAAAGATCTGTGTGTTATTCTGGTGCTGCCCCAAGCACAGAGACACAGGGCTGACCGCTTACGTACTGAGGAGAATAAACCCAGACACACACTGCATTGTTCAGAGAGATGGAGACACAGCTAATCAACTGAGCTAGCAAGTCAGATGCTAGTTTGAAGGAAAGCAGGAGCTCTCAGCTCTCTAAGACACAGGAGAGAAGGCCCAGTGCACTGCCCTAATCCAGCAAGCACACTTCACATCTCTCCATCTAGCTTTGATGGCACTTGAGGCTACATTCAAAACTTGTGGCTCAGGTACGGAAAAACTCTCATTCCTTTTCCAAGATTCACTAAACAAGGTAGTCCACCTAAACCTCATCTCATGCCTTCACCACAGCGGAGCTGTTCCTGCCATGAAGAGGACAGGGAGATATTGTCTAGTGTATGCTTTGGGGACCCTGCTACACTTCCACAAACATCCAGTCTTCCCC
>JAOTQQ010000003.1:3495175-3566533 GCA_026546715.1 Gallinago undulata | reverse complement strand
CAAAGCTGCCATTTTGCAGATAGGAGTCCCACACCTTACTCCAAGCAAAGCCCCCTCTTTTGCAAAGATTAATTCTCTGCTCCAATATACTCACCTGGGTGACAGAATATGCCAGAGACAGCACTGTAGTGATTGCTAGAACACGTTTCACACTCGACTTGCTCTCCAGGTGACCTGGAATTAAGGAATACAGAAGTGACTCAGGATGTGATCCCAGCCCCAGTAAAAATCAAAAACAATAGAGGACAACATTTGTATTCCCACAGGCCTTCAAGGGAAGGTTAGAGCTCACTCAACCACTAGAAACTGCTTCCCTGTTTGGAGACTTGAGCCTCTCACAGACAAAATAATACTTACAAAACAACAGGTTTTAACTTGCTTTCCTTCTGCTCACACTAGTATACAGAAAGCAACTAAGTCCTTCCTCTGGAGTTAACAAAAAAAAAAACCACATTCCAAAAATAAAGGAGTCAGAAATTACTCCAGAATCATGTACAGTGATATGTTGTAAAGTTTCTTCTTAGGAAAAAGCTGACAGGAGACTGGGTTAGAGGAGGGAAAAAGGGCTTACATAATTTAGAGAAATCTGCACTGGAATATGCTGGAGCAGACAATCTCCAGAAGCTCCTTCCAACCAAAATTATTCTATGAGCACTCAAGACATGAAAGAACTAGTGCTCAGCTGTCCCACTGGCATATGTAACAGTGACACCTACCAACTCCCCTCTCCTCTACCTCTGACCCACAGGAAGAGCCGCTCCAAACAGCTTTTTCACTCATACAGCTGCAAAAAGTAGTTATAGATTGCAGGTACAGTCAAAGCAGCTGAATGAAGCCAGGATGGAATCAAACCAACCAAGGAGGGAATAGAAGGAACCCCAAAAGAACCATCTTAAATAAAACGGGGTTGAAGCAAAGATCAGACAGTTGATCTTTGCATAAGCCTTCTTCAGCTGAGCTGTACACTCCTTCACCACATGCATGCAGGACAAAGCACATATAAATCCTGAAACTGCACAATCCATTGATCTGTAAATATAATCAGGCTTTCAGCCATTTCTAACTAAAACTACCCAATTTGTCCTTTGTCTTTATTCTAGAGCTTTCACTTCATAGAATCAGCATCTCCACAAACTTACAGATGCAGCCTCTGTGGAATAAAAGGGAATAGGAGACATTCAAAGCACTGAAAAACCTCCTGACACGTACCAAAGGCAAGGCCTAGAATCACCACACTCAGCTCAATTGCCAGAAGGAAGAACCTTGTGATCTCCCACAGGATCTGAGGGATAACAGAAACCAGATAAACATGATTAGAGAGAGCCAGGAACCAGTCGGAAGTTAATATAGCAAACCTCCACTCTCTGCTCCAGGGGACGACAGCCTTTGAATAGAGCAGGTAATTTCCACAAACATTCCTCATGATCCGTGGGGATGTTAATTATATGCTTGTTCCAAGCCTGTCCATGCCTGTGAAACAGAACAGTTGTGTGGAAGCAAGCAAACAGCATGCCTATGGAGAGGGGAAGTGGCCATGGTATGCCACACTTGAGGATCTGTCACTTGCCTTGGATGTGTTCTTTCTGCTGTACTCCCAAGGAGCACAAACCCAAGGAGACCTTAAAAGTATAATATTAAACAGGACCAGTTCTTAAAGCAGTAGATTCTGTAGTACAGTAACGACCAAATAAATTTTGTATTCTGTGCTCCTCCAAAGCTACTGGTCCTGAAATCTAAAGTATACTCAACTCTAAAGCCCTCCCACTTACAGCTTATCATTTTCATTCCCATACTTTATTTGGTGAAACAAGACCAAAAACCCAGCAGGTGAGGCAACTTTCCAGGTAGTCATGCAATAAATCAGTGCCAAACCTAGAAAAAGAACCCAGATTCTGGCTTATTAATCCCTTTCCTCTGAACACTGAATAGCACTCTCTTGAACACACACAATTTTTTAAGGGGCATTTGGTGAGGTACTCTTAACCTCAGAAAATACACAGTTTGCATACACATATATGAGAGAGAGAAAACAAAAGAAACATAGTAGACATGATAGAGCATGTGTTTTTACAGGAAAAATTGACCAAGTATCTGTCTTAGTGCCTGACTTCCCAGTAAGGTGCACTTAGCAGCAACACCAACACAGCTGAAGAAAAGCACCCTCTCATCTCTTCTCTATTATTGAAGTCCTAGACCTGCATCTATTCAACAGATGTGAATTAAAATGCTACAAACATCCAGCCACAAACAAACAGTGCATTACAATGCTTTGACAGGTAAAATTAAAGGGAAAAGCAAAAGACCCACACTGACCCCAGAGAAAAAAGCCAGAAGACCTGTACTCTGTGGGTAGCTCTTATTCCTCTAACAGATCAAGAACTAGAGAGTTTTTTGTTTTAGGTAATATTCTGCTACAAGTCAAATGACTGCAAAGGAACAGCACATACAAAGCCGTTTCCTGTTTGCTAAGGGCTCGTCCTGTGCTCGGAGTGGCTGCAAAGACATTCAGTTATCAGTCTCAAAAGAGAATTTGAGGAAATTTATTTGCTTTCAATACAAAAGAATTAAATGTTTTTCAAAGAGATACTCAAATATTGCAAGAGCAACAAAGCCAGGTCTGGCCTATCCACTAAAGTTCTCTGACTGTTTAGCTCTTGCAAAGCAGAATCATTCCATCTCTACAACAGGAAAGGTTTGCTGCCAGCACTTGTGCATCTATTTTAGGAAGTCCATTGTTTTACAGCCCTGGATGTTGTGATCATTTGGATACAACTATCAGAACAGGATTCGATAGTAGATATAGCTATGACTACTGGAAGAAAACACATTCTTCTTGTATGTGTACAAAAGGAAAGCCTTAGCAGATTGCTGTGTCCAGAACCACACAAAGCAGAGACTCTAAAAATCAGCATTTTACCTACCTTATCAGCGACTGTGGCAGCATCAGAGGCACTCACAGTCATGGAGACAACAGCACGGGCAATACCAACTAAAGCCACCACAAATACCTACACAAAAAGATATCAAAAGTGAGCTCATGTCAAAAGGCATATACACAGCAGTGACCAGAAACCCTTTTGGAATACCATTTCCAGGTCGGCTTTCAAGCCTGACAATGCATACTAAGGATTTTTTGTAGCAGATTAGAGTTAATTTCCAAAAAAAAGATTCCTCAGGCCTGTTAGAGGTAGGAGTACTGGCTTAGAATTTAGTAAGGAACAGATTTCCTCAGCTGTCAGATTAAACAGCTCCAAAGAGGTCTCATCCACTCCATACAACAGTACCTTTACAGGCAGCCTTCCCACCCTTTAATCCACTGGGGCACAGGAGCAGAAAAAACAGACAAAAAACATATCGCTCCAAATTACAATATCAAGTGCTTGATATGACTGAATAAACACATCACATCAGATAACAGAAGCCACTCAATTCCAACTACTACACTACAGATCTGTGATAAAACTAAAATCTGCAGTTCTCTCACTCAACAATGACAAAGCTGAGGAACACAGAGGAAAAAAACCCTCAGTTGCAGCCAACAGCTTTAAAACATCTTACCCTGCTGCACAGTGCAACACAGAGATACCCAAGTCAGCTCATGTACCATTTAAACATGACAGCATAGAGCTCAGCAAGGCTAATTTACCAACTCCCTTGCTGTCACAGCCATTCTATGCAATTAAGAGCTCGGTTGGATGTATCCACCCTCCGCTGTGCAGACTTACCCTCTAAGAACGCAGATTTTTCCAGTAAAATTCTCCAAGTCACAGGCTAATTCTAACGATGCAGGTAAGAGACAGCTAAATCTATTACAGAATGAAGAGAGTCCAAGCTGATTCCAAGGTGGCTGGAGAATAGAAATAACCAATAAACTACCTACAGCTGAATATTTCCTCCCTGGAGGAAGAAGGGGTGCAAATGCCATGAAAGAAGAAGAATAATACACACTCCTCCTGGGGTGTAAAACTCTGGGACAAAACACTGACAAAAAAGAAAGGCCCCTGTATATTTGTTGTTCTGAAGCAGCCACAACTCATTGGAGTTGAAAACACACTCTTTTTACTTCCTCTCTAAGTAGGTAAAGACTCTTCCTAATCTATTAACTTTGTTCTAATCACTGACTCCACAAGAAAGCATTCCTTCAAGGCATGACAAACAGCTGGTTGAAAGGAAATGCTCACCAAACACACTTACATCCTCATTTCCCAGTAACATACTCCAGAAGATCAAACTGCATGAGTTTTTTCCTCTAAGGCTGTTTCATCACCTTCTGCTTCTCACTCTGTTTTGAAAAAGCCAACAGCATATAACCAGTTCCCTTTTTTCTTCCCTTTTTCTCAGGAGTTTCGCTTTTCAAAGCCTTTGGCATGAACTTTCTACTAAGCCACGTGCATTAAACAAAACACAAAGGAAGATTTAAATTCTGACTGGAAATGGTTGGAACTCCACAGCTATGCACAAGCCCAGCACCCACACGCCAGACCTGAAAGAGCTAACAAGACTTTCCACCAAAGATTCAGTTGAGGCTACTAGCCCAGAAAAGGTTTTGATGCTTCTTGGGTTTTGCCATGCCAGTACCTGTACATAGCCCAAAGAGGATGCCTCCCATGTAATCCAATTCAGACACACATTTACTTCTACAGCCTGGAAAGTGAAAGGTGCTAAATTCTGTGACAGAAAAGCAACAAAAAAAAGGGGAAAGAAAAATAAAAAAAAAAAAAAAAATCACCACAGGAGAACAAAATCCACCCAATTCCAGCAGATATGGTCCCAGAATCTGTGAAAAGCAGAATTCAGACAGTGAAAAAAAAAAAATCCGTCTACTTCTTGTAGTATACCTTCAACTAAAATCAGACTATATCCCTGTGAGGTCTCATCTACCCTCTCTCTCTACTAGTTCAGTTGTATTGTTCATGAGTGGTAATAAAAAACACTCACTCTTCTGTTCAAATGCACAGAACGATACTCACTAGTATGTAGAATGTAGTGAAGATTGGGCTGGAAGTAACCCGGATTTTAGCCCTGGCAGAGGGCAGCTTCCAGAGAAGAAACATAAAGAAAAGCACATTGGGAACCAGGAGCAGAAGATCCCAGTAGCGGACTCTGCAAGAAGTAAATAAAACAGGTGTATTTTTTTCCCCCGTTCTTCAGCATCTAGAAGGCAAGGCATCAGCCCCGGTTCCTTCTCAACCAAACTGAGAAAGCTCTTTCCCCTGGCCAAGGGCCAGGTCGTGGTCCCGTTTCCTCCATCTCACCTGGACTTCCCAATGTCCTCGTAGAGCAACAACAGGCACTTGTGCGGCACAGTGATGTTGGTGTCATTGATTGCCTGCGTTGTTGTCGAGGTCAAAGTCGTCACATTATCCACTGCTGTCACCAGGGCAGTCGAATGTGTGACGTTGTCAGACACGGATAATCTCGTCACAGACATCCTGCCTGCCTTCTGGTCCAGGTCAAATACAGTGCAAGACAACCACAGCAAAGACAAAAAGCAATATTAGATCAGTTGTGAGTCAGAGTTAAAACACACATCCCAGCCATTAGGTTCCTGCATAACTGCTTCCTGCTCATTACAGCAAATTATCACCATCAGAAAGACTGTATTGCACAATGAAATGCCACCTGCCCTTACTCTGCACACAGCCATTAGGGTGGACAGTAAAAAACAAAACCACTATCTTATATCAGAGTAATAACCACCTTCAAAATAGTATAATACTACACTGGATTAAATTTCTTTTTTTTTTTTTGAGCTTTGGCAGATTCATAGAAGAAATCAAGACTCAGCAGCAATACATGGCACATCATCAGATGCAGACAGAAACTCTGCTGTAACAGAACATTAATGATCATTCTAGCTCCCAAGATCAATAAGTTATAGTCAATGATTTGATTTAAACTATTGCAAACTAAAAATCAAGTCCCCTACCTAAACCCCATTGCTGTTACCAACCCCAGTCTGAGAGCAGGGAGAGCCTCACATACTTTTACGTAAAGGGACCATACAGACTTTATCTTCCAAAACCAACACTGGCAAAAGCCAAGATTCAGCATTTTTCTTCCAACCCTCTGCAAGACACCACAACTGTTCTGATTTTAAGCAAAACAGTAAGGCTGTGCGAAGACAGCACCTTCCTAAAACCCTGTTAGTGTAAGTGTCTCCAACTTCTTTACATCCACCAGTCTCCACTGCATCGCACTTCTCAGACACAGATCAGCATCACCACTGGTAACTTACAAACCCAGAACCAGATGCAGCCCCACCTAACAGGTTCCCTAAGGTCAAACTATCAGGTAGCAGGGCACTACAGTCAGAATCAGAAAATCATGGCACTAAGATCTTTTGCCTGCCCTACCCTATACCTCTCCTGCTCCTTGGAAGGATGACAAGGCAGAACTTCCCACTCCCTGATGAAACTTTTTTGAGCTGCCTTCCCAGAGAGAACATTCACTTCTTTTCTGCCATCTGTCCATCCTCCAGGCCCTACACTGCTGCGATATTAACTGTCCCTCCAGAAATTAAAGGGAAACTGTTCTGCCATCCATAAAACTCCACACACTTCATGCCTGTGCCAGTGGCTTTGGCAGAAACAACAGCAGTTTATCCCTCTGCTGGTTCTACGATCACCTTGGAAGCTTAAGCAGACTATGGCACGTGGTATTTCAGAGCAGTATTTAGTATATACTAGAGTTTTTACCTGATTTACCTTACTAAACCTGCTCCTGGTTCAATGTATCACCTTGTGCAAACCTCTCCTCTTCCCACCCTAAAACAGCAACCCTCACTTTAAGGCACTTGACTAGCTACAAGCTGAATGCAAACACAAAAGTCCTACCATCCCTCCCGGCACTCCCCGAAGAAGCTGTCACTGATGACACACAGATTAAAAAAAAATAAATCTCTATTATCTGGCATCTTAAAGATATACATTGCCATAGACAGTGCTCTAGCAGTCTGTGTGCTAGGGTCAATCCGGGATTCATCTAAATAAAAATCTCCCTGACTTTGGCCCTGGCTGGCACAGCAAAAACTGACAGCGTCCATGACAGGCCTCAGAAGGTATTTTCCCTGCGAGGTTCTGGGTGACTCACGAGTCGGAAAGAATCAGTCCTGTGTCATCTGTTGGGCTTTTAGAGTGCAGTAGCACCTTCCCCACAAACTGCTCGAGACTGTCAGCCACAGACTCTTCTTTCTCTTCAGAGGCTGAAACTCCTCCCAGGTCCTCTGAGGAGTAAGGGGATCATCCCAGCCTCAGCTAACAAACCCTCCCTTTGATTCATCCGTGCTGACAGACACTTACTGAGCTGGGATTTTTCTTTTGCGACTGCCGTATGCTGTGCTACACAAGAGACGTCACATTAAATAAACATATGTGGACCTGGAAAGATCAACTTTGTGCTGAGATGGCATAATCTGTGCCAAAAAAATCCTAGTTCTAGTAGAGGTTCCAGCAAACAACCTTCATATTCCAGACTTCTCTCTCTTCCCTCCAGCTTCTCACTTCTCTGAATTGACATCATTGAGAATGATTTTCTGTTAATAATTTCACTCCATTCTCTTCTTCTGAAACACCACTGTATCTCAGCAGCAGTGAGGACAAGTATGTTCACATTTGCTACCACGGGAAAAAAATCTTATGTCATTTTTAAAAAAGCTGAGAAAGGATAGAGAAAAACCTCACAGAGGATGGGCAGAATAACATCATCAACTGCAAACCACCACAACCTCCTAATATCTCTACTGGGACAAGGAATTCAATCTGCCTGTCACATTGAAAAGAGCTTGAACATAAAGCTGCAAGAGAGCTACATGGGAAAAACATCTTCCTTATGAAAAGGACAAACAGGCTCCATTCTTTTTCCCTAGAAGCCACCGCTATCACACAACAGCAGCGACCTGCTGATAAGGAGAGGAGTTGGCCACACGTAACAGAGCTCCAGTCACGAGGTTTCAAAGGGCAAAGCAGAATCAAGCTTACCTCTCAACCAGGCTGCTCGCTACAGCCTTGTATTAGTATCCTATTCTTCCTTCCAAAACAGAGTATACACAAAGGCACAGCAACAGAACATCCAACACGATAAGAAAGGGTAGCCAAAGCCATCAGCCAGACAGCATGATCCCCATGCTTTTCTAATAGCTAAGGCCTACAGCAAGGATGTGGAGAACTGTCCTGTTCCTGTCAAAATCACCAGCAAAAATTCCACGACTATGGGACCAGGAACTGATGGCAAGGATCCGGCTAGACTTTGTCATCACCACCAACACTGCTCCTTACAGCACACCATCCAAACCCTTGCCTTGTCTAGTCCAAAATAAGTCCAGTCAGCTGAGCATATCCAAGAGATCACTCACCACACCCTGCCTCCACTGGGATGTTCAGCCAGCCCAACCTACGCAACGGGGGTAAAATCACCCCGAAGCCACATAAAAGGAAACCATTGCCACCGTCCTGGCCCACCTTTTTCTTCTAGCAGCAGCTCTACTCACCATGCACCTGAAAACAAAATAAAACGTTTTTCTACACCACAGCTGAAGTCAACCTGACTTGGGTGAGGTCTATCCGCCTCCTTTCCAGGCGCCAGCCTCCCAAGCTGTGTTTAGAGCAAGAACCTCCACAGGACTTGTGGGCTGCTGGACAGTCAGTGATGGGGAAGGCTTCACTGGAAATGACTGCTCTTCACTCACGGGATGCTGCTCCTTGATTCATGGCACCCTAACTGTATCAGAGCTCTGTGGAATTCAGGGCTCAAATCACTAGCAATTCTCTGTGCTCTCTTCTCAAAGCCCAAGCACATAAAGGTGAATTACACACTACCAGAGTTTCAGCTCTAATAAAAAAAAAAAAAAAAAAGCTTTTTTCTCTTCTTTCTGAAAACTGTAATCAAAAAATCTTGCAAGTACTGATCATACTGGGGTTAAGATTTCTCCTTAAAACACTGTATTCGTGCAAGAGAAAACCACACTGACCAGATTCCTGCAAAAAAGCCTTTTGTTTCCATTTCCTTTTTAAGATGGCTCTTTAAATCTCACTATTGGTCACAACAATTGTACTTTGCATTTTACCCTTAGAACAAACTCATAAGAAAAGAATTTTCCACCAGACCAAGAACCATTTTCTCTCCCAAGTTTCATTTTCGCATTTCATTCTGAACTAAACTTAAAAAGAACCGAACTGCAATGCTAAAAACAACCAAAGAAAAACACCGAAAGCAGAAGTATCAACAATAACCCCAAACTCTCAGACAGAGAGTCCCAGTTCAGGGATGTCTTTCAGAAATAAGTATATTAAGTTTCAGAGTGGGCAGAGGCGCCTCTGGAGGCTCCCGGGCTGCAAACGCAGGCACAAAGCTGCCTTCCAGGGATGGGCTGCAGCGTTTGCGGAGGGCCGGGCAGAAACCCGGAGAGCAGCGAAGTCCGTCCCGACCACCGGCAGCCTCTGGGCCGGTACTGGCTGTACCGAACGCCCGCAGCGCCCCGGGCAAGGCACGAAGCTTTCTCTACTGCCTGTACCTCAGACCCGGGCAGCTGGGGAGCCAGGAGCGGGCCGTTAAAGGCTGGCACGTCCGTTCCGGCTTCCCGCTTACCCGGAGCCGGCCGCCCCGCCGCTCACCTCAGCGGGCCGCGGCCCCCACCGCAGCCGCGCCGAGCCGTCGGGGCAGGCCCCGCCGACCCGGGCTGAGGTGCCCCGGCGCCCCTCCCCATAAACCTCTCCCCCTAACTCCCCGCTCCCGGCGTCGGCCCCGCTCATACCCGCCGCGGGCCCGGCCCGGCCGGCCCTGCCACCCCGGCGACGGGTTTCAGTCTCGGGGGCCCAGCCCCGCCATCCCAGGCCCTGGCCCCGCCGCTCCCCTCAGCCAGGGAGCGTAGCTCAAGAGCGGCTCAAGCAGAGCGCCGCGCTGCCAGCGCAGACGTGACAGGCGCCTTTTCGGCAGGGCCTAGAGGCGCTATTGAGAGAGAGTCCCCGAAAGAAGTGCCGTTTCGGCCAATCAGAGACCAAGCACAGAGAGGTCCTATCAAAGAGGCCAAAAGAAATAGAGACACAAGCCAATGGGAAGGGGCGGGAGGCGGGACTCCAGGGGCGGGCCCGCCGCGCGTTAAAGGTGCTCTGTCACCGTCTGGACCCTTGCGGGACGGGGAGAGAAGTGCAGGCGGGCAGGCGCGGCCCTGGCGGCACCTGTCACCCCCGGGGCACCGAGCCCCCTGCCCGACACTTAAACGGGTGGGAGGCTCAAAACTCCCTATGAGCCCCACTGCGCGGAGGCCAGGTCTACCCCTGCCCCACTTCTCTCTCCCAGGCCCCGCTGTCGTCTTGACATGGCGGAGGGACGGTGGGGAGCTCACAGGGCAGGGCCCAGCAGAAGCCTGGCCTCGCCGCGGCCTATAAGGTGCCGGCCGGTGTGTTCCAGCCTGATGGTGGCTTCCAGGCCACCCAGCCCAACTCCACACGCAGTGGCCAACACCCCCTGACCCAGCACCCCTTATCCTCATACGCCTCGGGGGCGTGGAGAAATAGGCTGCTCCTGTAAAGGAATTACTGATTGCAAGGCAGGCGAGTTAACCATTTTCTCTCATGGACTGGATCCTGTAATCAAGTCCCTGAAGCAGAGAATGACTAACAAGCTGAAGAGTTTGGCTTCTAAGGGAAGTTTGAAGCTGAATGGATTAGCCCAGCATAGCTCGGACAACAGCAGCTAAAGGGAAATACGATAAATAATTAGCAGGATGTAGAGGTGCAAATACCAGACAAATAATAAAAGTTTTGTGTAGTAAATGAGGGAATAACTGGGACAAATGAGCCAAGATTTATGAAGGAAACAACTGGCTAAAGACTGCAGAGATGGGTGATTCTCAGCAGTGAGCGCTGTCTGACTGAACAGAGAGTTTCAAGGGGATGCTTCTTATCTGAGTCACTTCAAGGGCTGGAGAATAAACTCCGGCGTGGTTTTCTACCAGTGGTTCACCTGGGGCTCTAAGCATTGCTTCTATAGGGATGAAAGGCTTTTGCTGAGCTCAATTTTGCTATACAAGGTCTACACCTCTTCAGAAGATCCCTATATTGATCAAGTTGCCCTGCCCTTGCAAACAGGGCACACAGCGGGTTTCAGGCCACCCCACACATACATCTTTCTCAACTTAAATCTGCTTGATCGTCTTCTCAGGTTTGATTTTCCAGTTTTGCTGCAGCAAAGCCTCACGGAGGGGACGTCCCCTGAGCCAGTGTTACCTGCCTCAACCCTGTTCCTCTGATTTTCCACTGGGGTGAACGGGGTTTTTATGCTGATGTCATGGATTTGGAATGACATCTGGAGAAGCCGGTCCTTAGCTTGTCTCTTCTCACACTGTCGTTCAGGCTAATGACATGTTGCAATATTTTGGCACATTCTATTTATGGATCCGAGCTCAAAGGCTCAGCAGGCACCAGCATCTCTGAGTTATACAAGGGACGCTTGCGTTTAAAGAGAAGTGGAGTGCTTCTGCCTTAAAAGTGCCTTGGTAACAGGAGTAAAATCCATGTCTTCTCACTTGTAGCCTCAGGCGCTAACTAATCAAACATGTTACCTCCCACATAACTGTGTCAGAAGGAGAGACTTTGCTTTCCAATCCACCTGCTCTCTCCATCTGATCCACTCTGAAGCCAGAGCCCAGCCCTTGGGACACCAGCCCCAAAAGCTGTCTCTCGGGCAGAAGACTGCTGGGTGCCACCACAAGGATGGTGACACTTTAGATGCTGCCTTCCTCACTGCTTGCATGAAACAGAGGAGGTGGGGAATCCACACATGTCTCTCTTGCATTTACAAGCCATTGCCTTTCAGCCTAAACATGGTGTGTGCAAAAACGTAACTAACTGTGCTCGTCCCACCTCCAGGCACTGCCATGTCTCCTTAACTGCACGCATCCTCCCACGTCAGTTGAGAACTGCTGCTCCATGTCATCTCCCCATCCAGTGCACACAGACGGTGGGGCTCCCTCTTCGTCCTCGCTGTGTCACCTGGTATTGCCAGGATGAGGTAAGACAAGAGGTGATATCTAGCAGCCCTCACTGTAACCTTGAGGGCCCCAAGGAAAGCTGGCACTTGGTGCTGTACCTTCTTGGTCTGCTGTCCTCTGGCAATCTAACCTGACTTGCAGGCTTCGGAGGCGGAAGGTGCAGTCGTGGTTTCCAGGCAGCATTACACCCTCGTATCGCCACCAAATCCCACTATTCTAGGACATTTTTATCTATCTAAAATACTCTTTCAGCCTTTTATTAGATCAGTTTACTGGACAGGATATTACTTCTTATCCAAAACCGCTTTGCTGTTGAGGTGCTGAGCAACCACAGAGAGAGATGTGCCTGGCTTGTTTCAGAGCTGCTCTACCCAGCTCCTGATTTCTAGTATTGGGCACTAATTTGCACCACCTGGGCTGCACTCCAGTGTTTCTGCCCATCTCTTCATGGGAAATCCAGTCCCCAGGAGTCCTCCTGTGCTGTAAGCCACCAGTCTGCAAAATCCCAGTGGCGTGTTTTGATACAGTCAGGAGTTTGATGCTCAGCTGTGACCACCCCTGCAAGATATCTGGGCCCCGTCTGCATCCCAGCCTTCTTGCCTGCCCCAGTGCCTCCTCTCCAGCACAGCAGAAGGAGCCCCATCCCGTGCATGGTGGCCACCTGATTTTAGGGATGGTTTTAGCTGCCCAACTTCAGCTCTTCCCAAAGAGACCGAGCATCTTGGCTCATTGTAGCTGGCACCCAAAGAGAGCAGTGAAAACATGGACATGGTCCATGGCCTTGTGAGAAGGACAGACAGAAGAGCTGTCTGTCCATCCAGCCGTCCAGTGCCTGGAGAGACAGTGGCACCCTGTGGTGAGACCAGTTCATCACAGCGTGTCACCTGGGTCTTGTCAGACAGCACCACCTTACACAGGCCCTGGGCTGCCTTCCTTTAAGCCACCGTGGTCTCTAGTAGCCTAAAAGTGGGGGCATTTCTGAGGGTCCCTGTTTCACTCTGAGCACCAGCCAGCTTCCTGTCATCTGTCACAGAGACGAGGATGAGCCACTCTCCTATTTATATCGTGATGCTCCTGCTTTACTATATTTGTTCTGGGCTGAATCATCCTGCTGGGCTCCTGGAAGACCCATTTCAGGTCTATGATTGTCAGCTGCCTCTTTAGTCACTTTTGCTTCTGGTGTCTCCTGTTTCAGGGTTACTGTCCCACCTCTGACTGCAGCCAAGAGCAGAAAATAGCCTGATATTAAATAGTGGTCAGAAATCCTTCAGAGAAGACATCTCCAAAATCTAAGCCACTTCTTATTATGCAAGACCCTGTGGCCTGGAATGGAAGTATTTCACCTCCTTGTCGAACATCAACCCATTGCTTTTTTGTGTATCTAAAGTCTTCTTCCAGTTTCTCTGGGACAGATGATCTTCTTCTGTTCCTCTCCCAAACAGCATCACTCGCTGTGCCAAGCAGCTGTGGAGACAGATGTGTCTGTTCTCCAGAATGGCTCTGATTAGCTCTCAGTCACTGGTACTACACACACTCAGGCCAAAAAAAAAAAAAAAAAACCACCAAAAAAACTCAAACACACACCAGAACCACTTTCCCACCTCTTACAGCTTTAGGGTGAACCAAAGTAAAGGGGATTCAAGCAGCTCTCCCGTGGGTCAGTCCCGTGGGTCAGTCCCGTGGGTCAGGCCGGGCTTGGCTTTACCTGGAGAAGAGGCAGACACAAGGACACGGACACGGGAATCCACGGCGGGATCTCTCCCGTGGCTCGGGTTCCCGGCAGGATGGGACGCCCCTGGCCAGCGACAAATGCCCAAATGTTTGCTAAAGTTTGCCGCTGGTGGCCACCAGCCTCCACCCGCCCCCTCATCCATATTCATCAAGCGGGGCGGGTCCAGCCCCCGGGGCCTATTCATTATTCATAAGGTTTCGCGCGCTTTTGCTGACCACGTGGCTCCCTTTTCGCGCGGAATCCGGCTGGGCAGGAAGAAGCGGCGGCGATGGCGGTGAGCGGCCGGGACGGGACCGGGGTCGGGATCGGGATCGGGACGGGGACCGGGAGCGGTGCGGGTCGGGGTGCGGAACCCGGGTGCCCCCCGCCACGGCCGCGCGGGGTCCGATGGGGATTTGGGGGGAAAGAGAGGGGAGGTAAATGGGGGTGGGCTCACCGGGGACACCCGAAATGCCGTGGTGGGAAGTTTCCCGCGGGCTCTGCGCCGGAGCAGAGAACCGGGCGGGGGCTGGGGTCGGGGGGGCGCGGATCGGAGCCCTTCGCTCCCCAGCTCCGGCTGCGCCGGGCTCGGTGGGCGCGTTCCCCCTCCCCTCCCCCCCCCTCCCAGCTCTTCCATGCGGTTCCGTAATCGTTTACTAATTATTTTTAATCATCTGCCTTTTGCTAATCTATAGCCCCCCTCCTGACCCCTGCCCCCATCGCGGAGGCTCCTGGAAGCGCTGCCCCCCCTCTCCCCACGTCGTCTGGTGCCGGGGGTGGGGGGGAATGCCCCGCCCCCCCCCCCCCTCACCCTGTCCCTCCGGTCCCCGCAGGACTCCCCCGAGTCGCAGGCGGCGGCCACCAGCCCCTTGCGCAGCTCCCGCCGGGGCGATGCCTTCACGTCCAGCCCCGGCCGGGACCTACCCCCCTTCGAGGATGAGTCCGAAGGGCTCCTGGGGACCGAGGGGCTCCCCGAAGAAGAGGAAGAAGGAGAAGAGCTCATCGGGGAAGGGATGGAAAGGTAAGGAAATAGGTGGGAGCCAGCTTCTGGGCGGGGGGGGGGGCAAGGGGATGGGGTCTGGGGATGGGGTTTTGCTAACGGGACCTCAGTGCAACCAGCGACACGGAGGGGCCGGGATGGGGGGTCTCTCTGCTGTGCTGGCAGTGGGAGTGAGGGAAAAGTGGAAAAAGGCCAGGGTGTGGTGTCATTGGAGTCCTGAAAAGAGCTAAGCAAATTGCGAGGTAGGAGCAGAGTGCCCCCAGGATCCAGTGTGGGTAAACCAGCATCTCCCTGGATGTGTGATGTGCATCCCATCCAGCTCCTCGCTCCTGCAGGCATAAATTCTAACGTTTGTTCAGCCAAGTCTGCTGGGAAGCTGGTGAACTTTAACAACACAAAGGCTTGAGTGCTGACATTCAAAACCATGGTGCTGGAGCCCTTTGTGCTGCCGGGCATCTTCTGCTGGGAAGTGCCTTCCTGCTGAACACGTTCAGTCTTGCTGCAGAACAACGGTCCCGACACCTACCCAGCAGTAGGTAGGGAAGGGCTGGAGAAATCCTTAGTAGAGCCTGTCCTCATCCAGCGCCGTGTGTGTCCTAGGGACTACCGCCCCATCCCCGAGCTGGACGTCTATGAAGCAGAGGGCCTGGCCTTGGACGATGAAGACGTGGAGGAGCTGACTGCCAGCCAGCGGGAAGCCGCAGAGCGAGTAATGAGGCAGCGAGACCGGGAGCTGGAGCAGGGCATGGGCCGCATGAGGAGGGGGCTGCTTTACGGTAGGTGCAGATGAGCTGTACGAAGTGGGCTGTTGCCCCCCATGGCGCTGGCTGTAAGCTGGCCCTTGTGGGGAAGCTGGACTGTCACCCTCAGAGTAATAGGGAGGTTCCTGGAGCTCCAGTGTGCTTGGGCCATCAGTGAAATCTCTGGCTGTGGGTTTAGCTGGACTCCCCAGTGTGTGATGCCTGTGGTTTGGGCTTCCTGGGAAGCTCATTTGATGTGTTCTTCTGGTTACTTGTTCGCTGCTGAAACAAAGGATTCTGGGCCTGTATCAAGGGTTTGGGATTCTACCAAATGTATGCTGTGGTGTTTGTTAGTGTTGGTGTTTCTACAGAGATTTTTGTGGGTTGGATGGGAGGACCTTTGATGCACTTGGAAGCCTATTCTTTCACCTTCCTCCCTCAGTGTGTTGCTGGACATGACTTGTGTGCTCTTGCATACAAATCTTCTTATTCACCCCTGTAAAGTCTTTGGCTATGTTGTGGAACTGGATTTAGGCTGGCATAGTTCTTGTATCCCAGACTGCAACCTCTTTGCTTCTACAGCCCATGCACTCTAACCATGACTAATCCAAAGACTGGGAATGGGAATCCCAACTCTTTAATGTTTTTTCCTCCCAACTGTTAGATAGTGATGATGAAGAGGAAGATCGTCCTTCACGGAAGAGGCGGCTGGCAGAACGGGCTGCCGATGGCATGGAAGAGGAAGATGAAGACATGATTGAGAGCATTGAGAATCTGGAAGACATGAAAGGGCATTCGGTGAGGGAGTGGGTTTCCATGGCAGCTCCCCGGCTTGAGATCTACCACCGCTTCAAGAACTTCTTGAAGACCCATGTGGATGACCATGGGCACAATGTCTTCAAGGAGAGGATCAGTGACATGTGCAAAGGTAGGGCTGGGTGATTAAGGGCTCTCTCTTTTATGTGGGTCGCCGTACTTTGCAGTGATCCAGTCCATAGGTGGATTTTTTTCTGCCTGCCCTGTTTGTCTCAGACATTGAGTCAGCACTTTAAGAAACTCAGATGCTGATGGAGATAAATGAATAACGGAAACATGTCTACTATGTTCTTTGATTCTGGCTGACTAATTAGAAGGCTCCTGGTGTCTGCTACTCATTAATATTCATATCGTAGAAATGCTAGCAAAAGAATATGTGGGGCAGCAGACAGTGGGCTGCAAGCTTGCGATCTGAATGAGACAACAATTGCTTGCTGTCTGTGCCCGTTACTTTCTCACACTGGGAACTGGATTATCCAGCAAGGGGACACAAACAGACCTTGTGACTTTGAAAACCATGTCAGTGGTGCAGCCTTGTATTCTGAACAGGTGCTGCCAGAAGAAGGAATTGTTAAGGCTGTCGTTGATAAATTTTAAAAGCAGAAATTGTCACATTTAGAAACAACTTATGTAGCTGCAGTTGTTCTTGTTTCTTCTTTATATTGAAGCAGAAGCTCCAGAAGCCTGAGTAGGAGATCAGGGTCAGTGTTATACAGCTAGGAAATAAAAAGCATTTGTCTCGTCCCTTTCCAGGAACATAAGACACAGAAGGGTTTTTTTGCCAGCCATTCAGCATAGTTGTCTCTCCTATTAACTCCTGTTTCCTGGAGGTCTGTGAGAGAGTTCTGTGTCGTGCTGAGGCTGTTGGAGTCTCAGGAACACCGAGCCTGGGAAGTATCTGTGTTGGACTGGAAAGGAACAATGTTTGGTACTGATAAAGAACTTGTCAGAGAAATAAATTGAGAAGAGTTTTCCACCCATTTTCAAATTGTTGACCAGTAAAAATTTTTCAGGGAAGGTACAGACATCTGCAAACTGCAGCCAGTGGGATACAGGCTTAGCTGTTCTGGCTGTCTCTTGCAAACTTCTTGACGAGTGAGCAGGTTGAAAATACGATTCACCCCATCTTTTTCTTAAGAGAACAGAGAGAGTTTGGTGGTGAACTATGAGGATCTGGCAGCCCAGGAACATGTCCTTGCTTACTTCCTGCCTGAGGCACCAGCAGAAATGCTGAAGATATTTGATGAAGCAGCCAAGGAGGTGGTGTTGGCCATGTACCCCAAATATGATCGTATTGCTCAGGAGATCCATGTCCGTATCTCCCACCTCCCTCTGGTGGAAGAGTTGCGGTCGCTCAGGTAAGCAGCAGAGTTACCAGCAGTGGCTGTGGGGCCTGCAGCAGGCTTTGGGATGCACATCAGAACTAGTCTGCAAGCTAAAGCTCAGGATGACTGAGCTTATTACAGATAAAAAAAAAGTCAGATTAAGGGTGAACTTCCAATGTCCCCAAGGGTGAAACACAAACCCTGTGAGAAAACTGTTACTGATCACTGTTTCTTACTAGGGCTTTGGGAGTTGTGTCTTCTAGCAGGAATATTTCTGTAGCATGTTCTGCCTTCTGTGCCCTGCAGGCATCCAGCATCTCTCTTGTCTTTCCTTAGGCAACTGCACTTGAATCAGTTAATCCGGACCAGTGGAGTGGTGACGAGTTGTACAGGGGTTCTGCCTCAGCTCAGCATGGTCAAATACAACTGCAGCAAGTGCAGCTTCATCCTGGGACCCTTTTTCCAGTCTCAGAACCAGGAAGTGAAACCTGGTTCCTGCCCAGAGTGTCAGTCTCTTGGCCCCTTTGAAATCAACATGGAAGAGGTAAGAGATGTGCTTTGCCTTGCCTCCCACCCTTTGAACAGGCTTGGTGCTGAGGGAAGGGTCTACGGCTATATCCAGTGGTCTGTGAAGATACATCTTGTCCATTTGAGCTCTTGACCTGAATCTGCTCAATTTAGCAGCCAAAAGTCATTTACTGCCTCATTGTAAGTGCTTGGGCTGAATTTTTTGTCACAATCATCTCTGTGATACAGATGCTTGTCCATATTGTGGAAATGCAGACACACTGTCCACCCTTCCTCCTTCCAAAGTTAGGTCAGTATCTCCTGATTTGCCAACTAAGGAAACTAGAGGACAGTAGCAAAATGATAGATGTGGAGCTTCTGAGATTCATTCTTTGCTTTAATTGCCTTTAACCATCACAAGTGGAGCATATTCCTCCTAGAAACTGGTCCAGTGTTTGGGTGGATGCGCACTGTGGTGGCTGAAACACAGTGGTGAGATATGCCAAAGTGGTTTCTTGTCCCCATGGTTGTCTATCACATCCTGGAATTACTCCTCACAACTTCCATCCTCCCATGCCAATAGTTTTCTAACCAAAATGTGCTAAATCTCTGAAAGGACCTTCTCAGATGAGGTGTCTTTGGAAAGCATCGGCTGTGCTGATGATACCTGCCAGACTTGCTGGGTAACTTTTATTTTGTTGCTGCAGACAGTGTATCAGAACTATCAGCGCATCAAGATCCAGGAGAGCCCTGGGAAGGTAGCTGCCGGCAGGCTGCCCCGCTCCAAGGATGCAATTCTCCTTGCCGACCTGGTTGACAGCTGTAAGCCAGGGGATGAGATTGTGAGTACATCGTTGAACTCAAGTATGGGCTCAGCACAGGGTCTTTTATAAACTCTGACAATGCCATCATGGGAACACCTGTGGGGAGGGGTTATCCTAGGATGCATTTGGGCAGCTACTTTTGAGACTGGCATTTTAAAATGGAAAGGGGGCTGCTTTGAGCTGTGCAGGCACTGACATGCCATCTCCTGGTTCCCAGGAGCTAACAGGGATCTACCACAACAACTATGATGGCTCCTTGAACACTGCAAACGGGTTCCCAGTGTTCGCAACTGTGATCCTGGCCAACCACATTGCCAAGAAGGACAACAAGCTGGCTGTTAGTGAGCTGACTGATGAAGATGTGAAAGTGATTGTGGGTCTGTCCAAGGATGAGCAAATTGGGGAGAAGGTGAGTCAGCCTCAGACATCCATTCTTTTCCTGTTGATAGCTTGCTGAGAGATGCTCAGACACTGCTTATATCTGATCATTGTATTCTCTACCCATATCTTGAAAGCAAAGTGAGGAAAGTGTTCTGAGGGGTCAGTGCTTGCATCTCCAATCCCTATAAGGGGATGTTATTACTTAGCTTAAGCTGTGATAGAGATCTTAGCTGTGCTTCTCTCTGTGTGCTAAGACCTGAATCCAATACTTAAAAGAACAAAGCTCCTGGATTGGTGCAAGTTCAACCTCGCTTGGATCAAGTTTAAACTCTGTAATAGGGGGACTTTGTTGCTTGGTCATGCTGGTTTTATATTGATTGCTGTTTCCAGTGTGTGGAACAGCTTCAATTGAGCCAGGACTGTTTTAGCATCAGTAGCTCTGCAGCACCAGGCTGTTATCAGAATGCCCTTGAGAAAATAAGCCGGGTGTTCATAGCATTTGACGATGATGACAATTCATGTGTGGCACAGCCCATCCAGCTACTATCATGTGCAGTGAGTTAAGTTTCAAATCAAGGTCCCCAGCTTTGCAACAGCTGATAATGGCCGCTGCGGTGTGCTTTCTGTACAGCAGAAGTGTGGAGGCAGTGACAGCCGCTTCCAGTGCCAGACTACACAATCTGCCATGCCCTAACAGCACCATTTTTGTGAAGCCCCTTTAGGGGACTCTTGAGTGGGTAGTTACCTTTGAAAAAGCCCTCTCACCATGGATAATAAAAGACTTTTCAATGACAGTAGTATTGTAAGGTTAACCATAGATACAGCCCTTTGGTGATTGTCATGCCAAATTCTGCCCAGACTGAACATTATTATTCCCTGGACAACTCCTCTGGTTTTCCTTTCAGATTTTCGCCAGCATTGCCCCATCTATTTACGGCCATGAAGATATCAAGAGGGGCTTGGCTTTAGCTCTCTTTGGTGGAGAGCCCAAAAACCCAGGTGAGGGTCACTTGGTGCTTCACTCAGCTGAAAGCAAATGGATCTGGGTTTGTCTGCGCTGTTGCAGTGAGAGTGGTTAGAGTTGTCCGAATGGCTTGGTGACAGACGAGGTAACAGCCTGAGGGATATCTGTGATGGCGGTGGCTGCTTTTATCACGCTGAAAACTCTGGTGTAACAGTAGAAACACTAGGACGGAAAACAGCTCCTGCTGCAAACCTGGGCAAGTTTTTATCCCTTCTCCTATAGGAGGTCATGTTTGATGCTCCGTCAGAGGTTTGACCTTTTGGTGTCCTGATTTCTTATCTCCTTTTTAGAAGGATGTGTTCTGCAAGCTTAGAAATGCTGTTTTACACGTGTGACCGCCTCCAAAGCTGACCTTCTTTTTCCCTCAAATTCCCTGTAAAGTGTTTCCCAGCCTACTCACTGCCTTCCCTTCAGCTTTGTGGTGTCGAGGGCAGGGTTGCTGTCAAGCCATGTCCTCAGCTGCCATCGTGTTTGTCCTATTACTGTTATAGGTGGCAAACACAAAGTCCGTGGTGACATCAACGTACTTCTGTGTGGAGACCCTGGTACTGCGAAATCACAGTTTCTTAAATACATAGAGAAGACATCTAGCAGAGCAATCTTCACTACTGGCCAGGGTGCTTCTGCTGTAGGCCTCACAGCCTACGTCCAGAGGCACCCGGTCAGCAAGGAGTGGACTTTGGAGGCAGGAGCCCTGGTGCTGGCTGACAGAGGCGTCTGCCTGATTGATGAATTTGACAAGGTGAGGCCTAGCTTCATCTCTGTGGGAGGATTAGCTGTGAAGGGACCAGCTGTAACCTCTGTGATGAGGAGACACTATAACTTACGGTGCCATCTCCCAGCTGAGACTCCTGCAGTTCGCTTAGGCCCTTACTGGTCCCTAGTGAAGTTTTGCTGCTCTTTCAGCCCATCAGGAACTGATTCCTCTTGGTGTGCTGGGCGATGGGTATAAACGTAAATTCAGTTTAAGTTATTCTTGCTTTCTCCCAGATGAATGATCAAGATAGGACCAGCATCCATGAAGCCATGGAGCAGCAAAGCATTTCCATCTCCAAAGCAGGCATTGTCACATCCTTGCAAGCCCGCTGCACCGTTATTGCTGCTGCTAATCCCATAGGTAAGTGCTGAGAGACCATCTCGGGCCTCCAGCATGAGTCCTGCTGTCATAAGAACTGTGGCACAGCTTCCCATCCCGCTGCCTGGTTTCTCCACATCAAGCAAGCAGTAAAGTGTGCATGAGGTATATGCTTGTTTTAAAGCCTCAGCCCCAGAGCCTGTGTTTGACTTTGAGGTTTGTCTCCATGATCTAGGTGGGCGATATGACCCATCGTTGACTTTCTCGGAGAACGTAGACCTGACAGAGCCCATCATCTCTAGATTCGATATCCTGTGCGTGGTGAGAGACACTGTGGACCCTGTGCAGGTACAAGCAGTGCTGTGCATCTGAGCTGCTGCTACTGCTGTTCGGATGCTCAGCTGCAGTTGCCCACTGAGTTCTGCTAACCAGTGAGTGTCTTCAGTGTCTGTTCCACTGCTCTCTTGTAGGATGAAATGCTTGCCCGGTTTGTTGTTGGCAGCCATGTCAAGCACCACCCAGGTAGCAAGGAGGCAGTGAATGGGGACACCAATGAGGTCATTCTTCCCAACACATACGGGGTTGAACCCATTCCTCAGGAGATCCTGAGGAAATACATTATCTATGCCAAAGACAAAGTTCACCCCAAACTCAACCAGATGGACCAGGACAAGGTGGCCCGGATGTACAGTGACCTCAGGAAAGAGTCCATGGTGAGAATACTGAGGAAAGAGGGGAAGAATTCTGTATCTAGACTACAGATCAGCTTGAGACTGCTCCAGCATATGTTGACACGTTCTTGCCATTCCTGTCACAGAAGTCTGTGCCACTATTTGGTGAGAGACAGGCGGATCCTGCACTGTCTGCCGAACAGATGATTCTTCATCTAAATGCTAAGTTTTGCCTGTTTGTGATCTGTGGACTGATGGGCTGGACACATGTACCTGTCATGGCAAAGTCCTTTTATTGTCACCCAGTCTGGCAGACCCACAGATGATGTTTGCATTCACTCAGACCCATATGCTCCTCGTACATTACAAGGAGCTGTCCTGTGTAGAAATGCTCTTCTGTTTTGTCTGTGAGATCTCTCGGGCTTGTTTCATTCTCCCCAAGGGGAAGAGGAATTTGTTGAGGTCAGAGGGAGATTTTTTGGAGCTTGGGAAAACTATATCTTTTCTTTTTTGTTTTTTAACTCCCTCTAAAAGTTGCTGGGGGAAATAGGATGGCTGTTCATGGAAGGGTAGTAAACAATGGCAAAGAGGGCGTCCCCTTATACCCTTCTGAATTAAAATGTTGAACAGGAGAGCTTATGCCATCTGCAGAACATGCCAGCAGGTGGCAGAGCCTCCTTAGCCTGAGATGGTCCTCACAGTTCCAGAAGCAGCTCCCTATAAAGTGAAGCAGGTCCTTGAACAGAATCTAGCTGTCTTGCCCCATGTCTTTTACCCTTCAGTAATGAGTTTCCTCTTCTTCTCCCCCCTTAGGCAACCGGCAGCATCCCCATCACGGTGCGTCACATTGAGTCCATGATCCGGATGGCCGAGGCTCATGCCCGCATGCACCTGCGGGACTACGTGGTGGAAGACGATGTCAACATGGCCATCCGGGTGATGCTGGAGAGCTTCATTGACACGCAGAAGTTCAGCGTCATGCGGAGCATGCGCAAGGTGGGCACCGGCTGAACCGAGGGCTGTGGCTGTACCCCAGACCTGTGGGTTCAGCTGCAGCCTCTTTGTGCTGCCCCGGCCTTGGGCAGGAGCTCTGTGAGTCTGAGGGCACTGCTATGGGACTGCCTTTGGCTAGTCTGTGGTGGGGCACCGTTTTTGTTGGGACTGAGAAGGGAGTGTGCCCTGAGCCTCTGTATGGAAAGCACTGCCGCATCTCTCTTTTTTTTTTGATCCCTTCCCTGCTGTTCTGGCATGGGACTCGCTCTGCTGCTCTGCCAGGTGATTGAACCCCAGCAGGCAGTTTAGTTTCTTCACATTTTTTTCTGGGGCTGCTCAGGGGACAGTTAACCACGGGGCAGCACTCTCTGGGGTTAAGTGCACAGTCTGCCCTTCTCTCTGAGTGGCAGGGGCTGGCTCCCAATGGCTCTTGGCTGGCCACAGCCTGGCATTTATCCACTCCGAGTGTCTGGCCTCAGTCTGGACGACTCGTGGCCTCTCTCTTTGGCTGCAAACAGCCAGCCAAGTCTGCTGAGGTGACACAGGACACTCTGGCTTAAGGGAGGCTGCTCTATGCCTTCCCCAGGGCCTGCTCTCCCATGGCTGCTTCCCCCAGGTGCAGCACCCTTCCACAGCAGCATACTGCCAGCCCCTGAGAGGTCCAGGGCCCTCCAGAGATTTTTAATGGGTGTAAGAGCAGCTGGCAGAGGAGTGTCATTGGTGTCACAGGGCTGTGTTTTAACTGCATGTGCAGGTGGCAGCTCAGTAAGGCCAAAGTCCCTTAAGAGACTAATGGTGCAGGTGACAGTGGTGTCATTTGGTTCCCCTTGTACTCTGATGGAGGAGGGGCTTGGTTGGTGTTGGGCACAGACGACCTGCAGTGCGTCCCTCTGTTCCTGACCTTCTTGGCTCTTCTCATCCTTCCTCCCAGACATTCTCCCGCTACCTTTCATTCAAGCGAGACAACAACGAGCTGCTGCTGTTCATCCTGAAGCAGCTGGTCGCAGAGCAGGTGATGTACCAGAGAAACCGCTATGGGGCCCAGCAAGACACCATAGAAGTCCCAGAGAAGGACCTGGTGGATAAGGTATGGGCTTATCATAACAAGCCTTCTCTCGGGTTGGTTCTGGCTTTCTCTCTGTCGCTTCAGAACCAGAGGTACTCTCAGACTTGTAACTTCCTTTCTTAAGTTATGGTAACAGGAAAAAAATGGTGTTATTTTAACCCAGAATCAGGGCTGTCTCATCAGTACCTGCTCCTCACTTCTCCAGGAGTTCCAAATTCTTCCCCCTCAGTCCTCATGCACCCCCATAAAGCTTAGAAGTTGGAGTGGTAAATCCTGCAGTATGGCTGGTGCTTTGCAGGTGAACGAGGACACAAGTTCCCTGGCACTTGTGTTTGAAGAAGTGAGCTGAAAAATTTCTGGTTTTATGAACTTCTTCCAGTCCCTCCTGAGGCTAACTCTCCTCCTTAATGCATCCTCATCCTGGTCCAGGGGCTATGCTGCTGGCTCCGCCTGTGCAAAGTATTGACCTTGCTTGGCTCTAAAGCAGTATTTGATTCCTGGGTTGCTGCTTTTCTGCTCCTTGCATCAGACATGCAGAGTAACTACTTCCAGAGCCACTAGTTTGGTGCTGCCATCATGACTGCCCCCAGTCAGGGGTCTCCTGTGAAACTGTCTCCCACTGGGTGATGTGTTAGGGGATTTTGGATAGTAGCAGCATTCTAGCTCTAGTGGAAGTAAAGGACATGCTGAGAGCAGGCAGATGCTGAGCCAGCATCCTCTCTTTGCTCAGTTCAGCTCTGCTGATGCTCCTTTCTTCCTGACCTGCAGTCTCCCCTGCTACTGCAGTTCTGGTTCCTGCTGAGCCGAGCAGAGATTGCGGACTGTCAAATTTTATGCGGCCTCTGCTGTGGAAAACCACATGGTTCTTATTTTTTTTTTTTTTAAATCAACATTTACCTCTCTTCCACCCAGGCTCGGCAGATCAACATCCACAACCTCTCTGCCTTCTACGACAGCGAAGTGTTCAAGATGAACAGGTTCAGCCGGGATGTGAAGCGGAAGCTGATTGTCCAGCAGTTCTGAGGCTGGAAGCAGAGTTTGCCATGTGTTCCTGTGAGATGAAACCTCCATCTTGCAGCCCTCCCAGGAAGGATCCAGAGATCACGATCCAGCAGGACTAAGCTGCACTTCTCTTGCTTGCTTTGTGCCTTATGGATCAAGGGAGTGCTGAGCTGCTGAAGATCTTGTAAATAGAACAGAGTTAAATAGTTAAATGCCCAGCCATGTCTGTTTAGCAACTTCGTTCACTGTTTTGCCTTGTAGCTAAGCACAACAGCGAGAGAATTGCTGGCCACATAGATGGCATGTTTGCTGTTTGTTTGTCACTAGTTGTTATGGGCTCATCTGCAGGAGAGACCGAGTGGCAGCAATCGAAAAGCATTTTTCTGCCTTATCCACGCCCCTTGGATTGCAAGCACCCTCAGGGATTCTCTTTTCCCATCTCTGGTGACTGTGCAGCCTGCTGGGTGATAATTGAGACTGCTTTCAACTCTCCACGAGCCAGCCAGCCTCTCAGCCCCAGGCCTTTGTGCCTGACACTTGACGTTTCCCCAGGTGCCCACATGGGTTGACCTTGTGCTTGGTTTCTGCAAGGGAGGGAGGGGAGCAGAGGAAGATGAGAACTGGAATAAAACATAACTATTTTGCATGTTAGTGGTGATGTGTGTGGGCAGTGAAAGCTCCTTCAGTACTTGCTGGAGCAGTGTCCAGAAGCCTTAAGGAAGGGGCTTCCCCTGCCTTACTGGGTATTGTCTCTGTGCAGCTGAATTTATGGCTGGATCGAAGTGCTGGCACCTAAACTGAATGCCATCTCGCACCCATTTGTTCAGGGTGAAGTACCCATGGTGCTGGTTTTGGGAGTAGCAACAGAGGAGCCCTGAGCTGGAGATGTTCAGGAAGGACAGGATGGGCTTGGTGTTCACATGCAATTTTCTTACTGTGTGCATTTTAAATACACTTGTTTTTCAATACTTTTGTGTTTCCTTCCCTTTTGAGAACTCGTGCAGCCATAAGTGAGAAATCTGGATGCTGGGCCAGCTGCTCAGCAGTTTGTGGGACTGGGTTTGGGTACAAACACATCCTGTGCTTGCTGTTCAAGTTAGTAGGAACTGCCAGCTATTGCACATCTTCACTGTGGATAGATACCAGGACACGTTTGTCCACAGGACAGTGTCATGAATGCTGCCGTTCCTGCTAAGGCCCTGCCTGTAGTGGCTCTTTCCTTGTTTTGCCAGCTTATTGGAACGCTGAATCCCTCTGTGGGACTGTCTCCTGTAAATGTTTGTATTGCCTTGAGACTGTCTGATCCCAGAATACAAGTACGTATTTCCTGCCTCCTTTCACCTTCCCACTCTTGGGTTAGACAGCCTTGATCTCTCTCGGCTGCCACTTTGATTCCAGTCTAGGAGAAGCCACAAACCCTCTCCAAGGCACTGCTGAGGTCTGTAGTGAATGTGCTTTCCCTGGCTCCTCTTACGGGGTCATCGGACATCTCCAGAATTTGTAAGCTGGCTGCTGGAGTTCTGTGCTGGCCAAGCAGACAAGTCCCTGGCCATGGACACGGTGGGGTTTGTCATGGTGACGCGCGTGCGTGTGTCCCCTCTCAGCCTGGTTGTTACTCGGGCTGGCAGTGCTCGAGCCCTGCTGGGGGCTTAGCACATGACTCTCAGCCTGAAACTGGCTCCGCATGTTGCCTCTTCTGTCTGCCAGCTCCCTCCTGGGTATTTGTTTAACTGTTTTGGCTGTTTTTTTCCCTTCCCACTGGGTCTCTGTCTACTAGGGCTTTCTGCAGGCAGCCCGTAGAGACGCTTTCCTGGCACGGCTTCCCAGCCTGAGCTAGCCCTTTGCCCGCTGAGTGTGTGCCCAGGTCAGCTGTGCGCTGGGGATGGCAGAGCTGCCCTGTGCCTGGAACTGTGTGGCAAGGCCCAGCGTGGTTCTTCAGGGCTGGGCACAGAGCTGTTGGCACCTCACCTCCTCATGCCAGAGGCCACGGGCAGAAGCCATCCCTGGGGAGAGCAACCTCTGCACAGCTCTGTGGGAACCCACATACCCTGCCAGGGAAAGTGCTGGCCCCAAGGTAGCAAAACCAGCAGTAGCAAGGGCTGCAGCAAGCCTTGCAAGCAAACAGCTTGCATGTCATGGGGTGAAGGTTGGGTGTGGAAAGAGAAAGAGGCATTGTGTTGTGCTGGAGAAATACAAAATGCTTCCTAAACACTTCCAACCTTGTGGAGCCTCTGCTATGCCTGTAGTGACCTACACGGACTTAAATACCTGGCCAAGCTTGTCACCGCAAGAATAGGAATACACAGGAATAGAGCAGGGGTCCTGATGTTCCCAGCCCCTTGCCCCTTGCTGCTGGGCAGTGCTGTTGACAGTCACCCTTGAGTTCTGTCCTACAACTTGCTCCTGCCTCCCACACTCTGGTCCTACCTCACTTGGCACAGGGCGTGAGCAGTGACAACAGAGAGGTGCTGCTGCTGGAGTCACTTCTTTGTCGCCTTGCTCACTCCGCCTCCTCCCAAATCCTCTCTACAAAGGCAGTTGTGCCCTCCCACCCTGCGTTGCCAGCATCCAGCAGAGCAATGAATTCTTGCAGCTGCGCCCTTGCTAATGCTGGCATCAGCCGCTCAGTGGAGTGTTAATGCCACTCTGAAGGCATGTTCCTCCTCTCACGGCCACTGAGCTTTTCAGGTTCCCTGGAGCAAGCCTTGGCTGTTGACAGCATCAGGTGTCTGGTCTGGACAGGGGTGCAGGCAGGGGTGAAAACAGATGCTGCTTTGAAGAGGGGCTGCTTTGCCAGGGGGCATGTTTCAGCAGAACATAGCAGGGATTTTACTGCAGGGCTCTGGAGATGGGCAAGCCAAGCCGCGCTCCCACGAAACGAGGAGTCGCTCCCCTGACAACCCTGAGTTTAGCCAAGCTTGAGCACTTGGCTTCTCGCTGCTGCAATTCAAACCTTGCACGGTGCCTCTGACAACCTGGGGCAAAAGCAAAGAGGCTTGGGGAGGTGAGGTTTGTCCACAACAGGCTGTGCCTGGGCTCAGATGGAAGATGATGAGAGTCCTCCTCGCAAAGCAGATGGGGCTTTGTGAAGCCGGGCCGTGTCCCTTCCAGTGGTCATTCCCCCCTCGTGATTGTGGTTGTTGGTAAATGCTGGGTGAGACTGGCTTGGAAGAGCATCTTGATTTGAAAAGGAACATGCTGTGTGCACAGTCCTGAGAGAACAGCACGGCTCCCTGCGTCTCATAAAAAGCTGTTTGACCTTAGCCCAGCACGGAGCATGCACACACACACACACACACACACACAAAAACCGTGCTTGGGGTACGTGAACAGGTGCCCACAGATAATCAGCTAACACATGAGGGTATGTGATCTGGGAAAAAGGGGGAGACAAGCCCCCCTCCCCTTCCTGCAAGCTCCTTCCTACCTACTGACAGTGTTTAGAGTCTTGATAGCTTCTGCTTTTATTGTGATCATAAACCAACACACTACATCTGCAAGTCCTGGGGTGTATCCAGTGTGCTAGCAGCTGTTTCCAAGGCTGCTTGTCAAATAGCAGATGCCCCTTGCGTAGGGGATGTTCTACCTCCACCAATACATTTTTTTTTTTCCCTCTCAAATTAACGCCAATGCCACTTGGAAAAATTAGCATATGCAGCATTTCAGGACCAGCAGCGTTTCATTTTCTCTCATGCCAGGCCTTGGCTGGAACCCACACTGTCCCTCACTGAGCTTGCTAAAGAGGTGTCTGGAAACAGGTTGACAAGAACTTTCCCAGTGTAACTGCTTAAGATGTAGCAGTTGCATTGGATCGCATCATCTTCCCATCCTAGAGGAGGCCAACTAGCTGCAGTTCAACCAGGAGGGCCATTTTGGGTGCTTATGGCTCCGTCCTCGTTGACCTCGACTGAGCTGAATACGTGTATTCCAGCACATGATGGCTGAGCTGTGAAGACAGTATGGGAATATATTTACAGATGTGGATCTACGGATACAGGGGAGTCACTGGAGTCACTGGCCCTCATGCCACGCTGCAGGGAAGATGCACTCTGAACTTCCTAGTGTTTTTCCATCTCTTAGAATACTTTTCCACTTAACAAGGCAGAGCCAAAATTGCATCAAGCTTCTGCTGTATTTTGCATCTATTATGCAGTTCTTGCTGCCTTGACTGATTTAATGTCTCCATTATCACAGAGCACCGGTCTGCCAGCAACTCCAGCCATCCGGCATGCTCCTCGGCCACAACTAAAGGTCTGTGAGGAGCCTCGAGGGGCTGCAGAGTGCTGCATCTTCAGAGCAAAAGCTCTTTGGAAGCGGTCATGCCCTTCTCTGCTCATCTTGCAAGTCACTTCCCACTAGAGGTGAGGTGAAGCTGTGGGTAGAGCCCAGGGGAGGTACCAAGTTTCTTCTCTGGGTTATCTAGCGCTCAGGGAGATCTGAAAGTAACTGTCCTGTGTAAAAGATGCCAAGGAGCTTCAGTCCCATCAAACAATGTGGAAACACATATGTAGGAATACCAGGAGTGCTCATAAACCAGTGCATGGCTCTCCTTAGACCCATCAGATACTAGCCCTTTTCGGATACAGGCAACTCCCTCTGCTCTGAAGACACCCACATCCCAGTTTAGGCAGCTGTTAAAGCACCAGGAGTTTCTCTGAAGATAACATTAGGCTTTTCAGTTTAGCAAAGAAAGGTATAAACAGCCTCGGGGTTCTTCCCAGTGAAGATACTTTGCCCATTGAGAGGTAGAAACTCCCCTTCAGTCTCTCAAGTCACTGTGCAAGGAGAGAAACTTACGTTTTCAGGGTACTGATAGGCCTTAATTGCCCTAAGCAGGTCACCTGGGGCCTCCACCCACTCCCTGGCCAGATGATCTATTTAAGCCCAGCCTGGGGCCCTCAGTGCCTGCCTGAGCTATGAGGTAGGAATATTGGTTTCTGGTTTGCTGTGATTGGTCATGGTTCTATATTGGTTTAGACTGTGACCTTTATCCTCTTCTACTGCTATGGAGCTACTAAGTGATTGCTGGATGGTGTCTGACCATGGTTGTCATCAGTAGACTTTGATTCTGTCCTATGGACTGACTTCCTGACTTGACGTTGGACTGGCCTCATCGCTATGAGCTTTTAGTGGAATTTGGCTGCTATCCCTGAGCTGCTCTGCTCATCCCTCTTGGGTACTGGGGGGCCCTGTCCTGCTGGCTGTTATTGTGATCAGCTCCCTGGTGTGTCCTCTTCAACCCCTGCATTGCAAGGGCTTGGCAGGCACTTATTTGGGCTCAGGTCATGACTCTAAAACAGGCAGAGCTGAGGCCAAACCTCCTGGCTCTACTGAGCTTTAGCCTGCTTATTCTTCTCCCTCAGGAAAAAGCTTCAGAAGGTCTGAGTTTGCTTGCCCTCATGGCATCTACTTTTCTGCAGTTCTGCAGAGTTTCCATCCCTTCCAGAAGGGTGTTTGGTCTCAGCTTAGGATCTGAATTGATGAGTTCAACACAGAGATAAGGAAGCTCTCCAAGCTGTGCTGTACATAAACCCAGCTTAAATGATAAGAATAATCCAGGAAAGATGTAGTCCTTTCTCCTTTCTGGCTAGCAGCTCAGCAGTCACCCCTCATGCAAGTGGAGGGCTGTGACCATCCCTCTGCATGCTTGCTCCAACGGAGCAATGTTGACTGGGTTGCAGTTCCTCTCGAGTGAGGAGCCCTGGCCCCTGGGCTATGAGGGAACCTGAGTGTGCTTTCAGCTGGAGAGCTGTCTGCTTCTGTGCCCCAGGTAGCTTTGTTAAAGGTTATTCTGGCCCCTTAATCAAATTCAATACAAGCTGTGTTTTCCTCTGCCCTCTAGGAGGCTGCTGAGGTTTGCTGTCAGAGCCTCCTGCAGGAGAACGGCATGGCTATTAATGCAGCAATCGCCTCTGCTTTAATGGGGAGAGAAATGTAAAGCTTCGGGGATGGGAGGCAGCAGGGGCATGAGAAAACTGGAAAAGTAAAGCACAACTTGTGCTTGCTCTTCCACTGTGCTCTACAGCCGGAGGTGGGAAACAAGCAGGGCTGGTAACAGCACCGTGTCCCAGGTGGGCGGCGTGCCCTACCCTGAAGGGATGCAGAGAGGTGAAGAAAGGCTCAAAGTGATACAGAAAGCCTTGCTCCCGCTCCTGGGCTCTAAATAGAGCCGATTCTGTTCCCTTCTAATTACAGCGTACCCTGGAAGGCATTAATTGCTCCAGGTCACTCCCCTTGAAGAGTTTATTATATGTCTTCCCCAGCAGGATTTTGGATGAGAGCAGAAAGTGTGCCTTTTGCCTGGAGAATGGCTGTGTGCCTGGGATATGCAAGAATAGAGTGGGTACCCGCCCCTGCCTGGTATAGTCAAAACGTTTCACAGTGTCCCAGCATTAAAAAGGCTAAGTCAGCAAATAAGCTTATATAAAGCTTGTCAGAGTCTCTGAAGTAAATTCACATATGCTGGAACAAGTGAGAGGTTAAATCTTTTCCTTGTGGCTAAGGAAGGAGGGGCTGGGCAGGGGAATTCTCAAGCTTTCCCCTTACGAGTGGATGAGATGCCAAAAGGCTGCACAACTTCATAGAAGATGGGGTTAAACTGCATGGGGTGCCACAAGCCTGCTGTGCTGTGTCACCCATCCTCTGTCCCAAAGAGCCAGTCATCCCAATGGGACAGAGCCTGAGAGCAGGATTTTTTTCCCTGCTGCTCCAAGAATGGGCACAGATCACCTTCTGTTGTCTGGACGATTGTCAGTGTGCAAGGGAAGAAGGGTTAAACCCTTTTCCTGGTACCAGTGACATTTCGCATTTTCTAACACTGCAAGAACTTAACATCTGATTGCTTATTTGTTTTGCTTATTGTTTACTTTCTTGCTCTGCTGAGCAAGGGCAATAGATCCCTTTCACCTTTGTAGGTGGACTCAGTTTTGCTGTATTTAGGAGAATAAAACATCTCACCAGCATATTTCAAGTTAATGTGTTTTGATTTTTAAATGGAGTGTCAAAATAAGTTACATTTCTGTTGAGATTAGACCTCGTGGTTAATTTCTTTTTAATTAAAAAGTTGTAGGCACCAAATTCTTTCCCTTAGCTATCAACTCATTCCTCTACCTCGGTAGTATTTGTTTGCAAGTATCTTGGAACAAAATGTGACCCTTAAATTGAAATCAGAGAACTGGCTGGGTTTCTGGAAGGCAGAAGCTGTTACGGTAACTTGCAGGGGGAGATGGGAGAAGGATTTTCAGTTTTGCCAGCCCAAAATACACGCTTGCTTTCTGATTCTGCCTAACAGACGTAACTGTGAAATTGAACAATTTGGGGGAAGAACAGAAAAGCACTGATAACGGTAATACCGAGAAAAATTTCTGAATAGCTTTGAAGCAGCTGTAAAAAGGCATTTAGTGCACCCTGTTAGTAGTGCTCTGAACATCTTTGGAGAATGTACACCAGGTAGGGAAGCTGAAGGAGATCAAATGAGAAATGACAAGCCTTTGCCTATAAAGCTGTCAATACAGCAGAAGAGAGCCACGCCAGCTGTACCTGTTCCGGGGAGCGTAAAATGAAGACACAAGGGCTGGGTTTAAGTTCATGCTGGTTTTAAAGAGAGCTGGTGTTGCCCATCTCTGCTGGCTGTTTTCTGCTCTGCTGGCAGCACTGACCCTGGTGATCGATGTTGCCACTAATTTTACTTAATTTTCTTGCCCGAGATGTGTCTTTTCCTTTCATGCTCCCTCTTTGTTGCTTGGTCTAAGATGGATGTATAATGTCAAAATAAATCCAGGGCGCACCATGAGCCTCGTGGAAAGTGTGCTCTCTGCCATGCCCGTGTAGTTTCCTTCCCTCTGATTCGAGGCCATGAAATACATGGGGGTGTTTTTTGCACTTTCTTTGATGTGATTATGCTGCTTCAGACACTGGATTCAGTTTCTGAGATTGGGGAGCTGGATGTGGCAGGGTCAGGAGATCTGAAAGGCTTTTAGTTACCCACTTATAGCAAGCCACCTGCATGCTAAGACAGCCAAATTACCAGCAGCAAAGTGAAAAATGACAAGAGCATTCATCAAGTGCCATGCCTGGACCAGAATCTGAGAGCACTGAAGTGTTTTTATCTCATCTAATGGGTAAGAGACAGCTCGGTAGTTCCTGCTGCATTTCCTGCTCAGCGGGGGTTGGGGGCTGCATTGATTCTGGGATAAAAAGGACTTTCAGAGCACTGGAAGGATGTGGTCCAAAAGAAGCCCAAAGGCGGGTACTTTGGTTCCAGCCTGTTGGCTTTGCTGTGCCACATTGGGTGACGGGCGCAGCCAGTCTGTTACCTGCCCCTGTCACGCTTGGGGTAGCTGTGGTGTGGGAGCACATGATGGAAATTAAAAAAAAAAAAAAGGGGGGGGGGCAAAAAGAGGCAACGATTGCACAAAGGGGTGTTGTGTGCCAGTGGTGGCCTGATAAGAGCTGTGAAGGTCAGTATTGATAATACTGAGCATCCTCCGTTAGCTGTTTGACTCACTAGAGGTTTCAGTGGTCTTTGGTACATGACGCCTTCCTCAGCAAGTTCATGCCAGAAAAAAAATACCATCAATATTTTCTTCAGGAGATTCACTCTTCAACCAAAACAAAAGGTTCAATTCTTACAGAAAAACAAAAACAACAAACAAACAAAAAAGACTCTGGGATATGCTGGCAAGGGACTCTTTGTCAGGAAGTGCAGTGACAGGACAAGGGGTAACGGGTTTAAATTGGAAGAGGGGAATTTTAGATTAGATACTAGAAAGAAATTCTTTACAGTGAGGATAAAGGGAACAGGTTACCCAGGGCAGCTGTGGATGCCCCATCCCTGGAGGTGTTCAAGACCTGGCTGGATGGGGCTTTGAGCAACCTGGTCTCTGGGAGGTGTCCCTGCCCAGGGCAGGGAGGGTTGGAACTCGATGATCTTTAAGGTCCCTTCCAACTCTAATCATTCTATGATTCTATTTTTAATGAACACTTAATTGAGGAATAAGAATGTTTGGATTTGAAATCCTGATAGAATAAGAACATTTGGATTTGAAATCCTGATTACCTTCAGATCTATGTCCTGTTGTCTCAGCAACATGCTGTGTAGGAAACATAGAGCACTGGCACCCTGTACAAACATTGTAAGTGCGAAGATGCTTGGGGAGGCCATGGCAGCATGGCTGTCTCCTCACTCAGGGCTTCCCGTGTTGGATTTTAGCATCACTTGCCCTCCTGGAGTTATGTGTCAAGAGAAAATTGCTCTGAAACCAAAGAAAAAGGCTCCTAACCTCTGCTGTTGAGGAAAGCTTGAAAACTGGAGCTGAACGGGAAGGGCCTAATGTGGTTTTGGGTCCTTTGGCTTGGAGTAGTCACACTGTGTTTGCAGCCTTGTGTTGCCTGGGGCTTGACCAGGTCTCTCAGATGTTTGGCTGGGGCTGGATCGGAGAGGTGGCAGAGGCTGGCGAGAGGGAAGCAGGAAGGCAGCAGCTCACCCCCCTGGTGAGCGGGGCTGCATCCCCCTGAAGCCACCGTGGTATTATTGGACCTGTTGAGCCTTATTTCTTGGACACCTGGCTGACAAGGACCTTGCTTGAGTCATTTACTGTAATGTTGTGCCCTGAGGCCACCGAAGATGTGTTTAATTTGAAATTTAATGTAATTGGAGCAGTTGGCCTTATTGCTGTAATAATGATTATCAGCATGATATTCAGCATGTTTCTTTGCTATCCGCCAAAACAGAACTGTCCAAAGAGCTACAAATCCAAGAACTGCTGCACAATAATTTTTTTTTTTTAAATTTTTAACAGATGCAGCAGTTTGCGCAGAAGGGCAGGAAGAACGGGGACATCAGTTGAACTAGTATCACTGTGACAGCTTCAGATATGGTGGTGATGCCCCACAGAAGGGCTTCCCCAGAAGGTGTGGGAGCAGCTGTCCCTGCTAGGGCAGAAGCTTCCTTGCAGACTCAGCTTTGGATGGCAGATACAACCTCCAAGCCCCATGCTGCAGGGAGAGCTTGGGACTTCTCTCTGGTGGCAGGAGAAATAGCCCTCTGTCCTGCAGGAGGTGAAATGTCTTGAAGGGGCTGTGCCACCAAGCAAAGGAGTTACAGGAGGAAGTGAGCAGGCTGCACAGCCTCAGAGAAGATGAAGGAACATAGGATCAAAACAGCTCAAAGAGCCCTTAACCCCAACTGAAGTAGAGACAGTGGAAATGTCCACCCCGAATACTAAGGTAAGTGCAACCTCTGAAGAAGTTGAAGGATGGAAGCTTCTGATACCAAGAGGAAGGCTCCTGCTCCCCCTAAGGACTTACTGCTACTCAAGGTTGAGGAGGAGGCAGACATCCTCTCTTCAAAGATCTTTGGCTCTTCAAAAAGACCCCATGAGTGCTGAGGAAACTGGCAAGTGTCATTGCAAGGCCACTCCCAATATCATTGATCAATGATACTGGCACTGAAAGTGCCCAAAAACTGAAGGAAAACAAATGTCCCTCCAATCTTTAGGATGGGCAAGAAGGAGGACCCAGGGAACAACAGGCCAATCAGCTTCACCTCTATTCCCAGGAAAGTGATGGAGCTGAAACTATTTCCAGGGGCACAAACAAGAAACCCATCAGGAGTAGTCAGCATGGCTTCACCAAGGGGAAGAAGTCATGCTTGACCAACTTGATAAATTTCTACAACAAAACATCTGGCTTGGTAGATGAGGGGAGAGCAGTGGTTGTTGCCTACTTGAAGTTCAGCAAGGCTTTTGGCACTGTGTCCCACAACATCCTCATAGACAGGCTGTTGAAGTATGGGGTGGAGGAGCAGATAGTGGATTGAAACCTGGCTGAATGACAAAGGCCAAAGAGTGGTGGCACAAAGTCTAGTTGGAGGCCAGTAACTAGCAGTGGACATATTGAAGAAAGTCCAACAGAGGGCCACAAAGATGATTAAGGGACTGGAGCATCTCACATAGGAGAAAAGGTTGAGAGAGCTGGCACTCTTTTTCAGCCTGGAGGAGGCTTGAGGGGATCTTATCATAGAATCATAGAATCATTTAGGTTGGAAAAGACCCTTGGGATCATCGAGTCCAACCATCTACCCTCGTCTACAAAGTTCTCCCCTACATCAATGTGTATAAATACCAGAACGGAGGGTGCAAAGATGGAGCCAGGCTCTTTCCAGTGGTGCCCAGTGACAGGACCAGAGGCAATGGGCCCAATTTGAACCACAGGAGGTTCCCTCTGAACATGAGGGAAGGCTTTTTTGCTCTGAGGCTGGCTGAGCACTGGCACAGGTTGCTCATGGAGGTTGTGGAGTCTCCAACCCTGGAGACACTCTAAAGCCATCTGGCCATGGACCTGGGCAACCAGCTGTAAGTAACCTGCTTGAGCAGGGGAGGTCGACCAGATGGCCTCCAGAGGTGGGGAAGTGAAGTTGCCCTGGAGGCAGAAGTTTTTCCAGGCTATGAAGTGAGGTGGTAGCTGAGGGTGAGGGAGGCACGGTGGCCCTGTAGGCCACGGGCATCTGTGGAAAGGTCAGGAGAGGGACGCTGAGGATCTCAGCTCTGGGAACCGTTTCTCCGAGACCCCCCCGTGTTTCGGCTGACGGGGAGCCGTCGTCCGGGGGGGGCTGACCGGCGGAGGGGGGCCTCGCCGCGGGGTTCAGCGGCTCCCGCCTTCCCGCCGCGGGGGCTGATCACCCACCGCTGGCGCATGCAGCCGCGCCGCCGGCACTCGTTGTGGGCGCCGCGGGGCGGCCGGGGGCGGCGGCGTGAGCGGGCCCTGCAGCCCGGGGCGGCCGTGCCGTACCGTGCCGGGGGGCGGCGGCGGCTCGGCAGACAGCAATTAGGTGCAAATCACCGGCCGCGCCCCGCCTCTGCCCCGGCCGCTCCGTCTGCGCACCCGGCGGGCAGTTAGGACCCCCCCCCACACCCCCCGCCTCCCCGCTTCCCCCGCCCCCGGAGCGGCGGGCAGCGGCGGCGGGAGGAGGCGGCGCCGGGCGGCGGGATGCAGTGCGGGGCCGGGCGGCGGGCGGGCGCGGCGGCGAGGGGCAGAGCCCGGCGGGCGGCGGGGCGGCCCCGCTCCCCGTGAAGAGGCGGCGCGGCAGGGGCAGTGGCCGCCGCCATGCAGCCGTTGCACCGGGCCCCGGCGTTGCTGCTGCTTCTGGCCTCCGGTGAGTGAAGGCTGGTGGGGCCGGGGGTCGCCGCCATCCCTGTGGGCGGGGGCGGGCCGGCCGCCGGGACCCCCCGCGGCGGGGCTGGGCAGCGGACGGGTGTCTGTCCTCTCTTTGGGCACCGGAGCGCCCCGAGCACCGGGACCCCCGGTGGGCTGCGGGTCTGTGTTCCCCCGACCCCGGGCGGCCGGCGATGGGTCTAGTTCACTGGGATAGCGGGACCTCTGTGGGAGGCAGGTCCCCATCACCGCGAACCCTGGGTACCGGGACCTGAGCCGGGTCTCCGTCCACCACCCCGGAGCTCTCCCTGGGTACCGGGTACCGCCCCCCGCCCGGTCATCGGAGCCCTCCGGAGTGGCTGGTCTCAGCCTTGGGACCCCCGGGGGCGCTGAGGAGGGACCCTCGGGCTCCTGGCATGGGGGGGGGGCCTAGATGCACGTGGGTCTCGCCCCGCGGGGATGGGGGGGCTCAGCCGGGGTCCCCTGCCCCAGCGACAGGGTTCGCAACGCAGGTCCCTGCGGGGACTCCGCACGCCGGCGAGCGAGGGTGGATGGAGGTCGCCCCGGACGGGGCACGCAGCTGGCCCGGCGGGGTGGACCCTGCTGCACCGGGGCTGCCCCAAAACCGCCTTCTCTTGTACCGATGGATTCGTCTGGCGTCGCGGTAATTTTACTAACTACCGCGAAACTGGCACAAAGGAAGGGGGAAACCACAAATTGCTCTGCGTTTCCCCAAGAGCCTCCTCTTGAAATTTGGAGGAGAGGTAGGGTGCCAGGGAAAGGCAATTAAGTGCCGGAATAATTATACTCGGAATAGTTATGAAGGCTCTGCTTCTATTTTTAAATAGTCTGGGGAAATTTCCCAACAAAGGGATCCCCCCCAAAGACCCGTGAGGCTGAGATTGTCCTCTCCCTCCCTACCCCCATCGCTTTTGTACAGAAATCTGGTTAGCGTGGAACAGGAGTTTTGAACGGGGACATTTAAAGAGTGGGGGAGTCTTTGTCTTGAGTCATTCTGGCAGGGAGGGAAGGGCTCATTTCCCAACCAGTCGCTGTCTTCCAGCACAACCGAGCTGCGATACGGTGACATCCAGCCCCCTGGCATGTCTGTCTTATTACCCCCATCTCCCAAAAACCTTCATGGGGGAATGTGTCATCTGTGGAGCCGCTCTGTCCGTGAGTTGTATGTACAGTGCCTCCCCCCTGTCGCCTGGGGATCCCTAAAGGGAAGGGATAAAGCCTTTTAGGTTTGCAAACAATAGTGAGCTTAAAGAGCAAAATGGATCAGAAAACCTGTTGGGTTTTTGTGCCAATTCTCTGTGGCACAGAAGTAATAAACCTTTCCAGAGCTGAGCAGGGAGCCAATTTTGTGGCTTCCTCCAGGCAGGTTGTCCACATTAGGGGAAACCTCAGGCATGGCTGACAGAGGTTCTTTAGCTGCATCTCAGCAGGAGACCCATGTCCCCAAATTCTGCCACACCTCAGCCTCCTCCAGAGAGAAGGGCAAGGTGCACAGGGGGGAGATGCCATGTTCCCGCTCTGCCAATCTGCTGGCAAGGGTTGGTTCCATCCCCATCTCTTGAAGGCTATATTTGCTCTGAGGAGGAAGGGGTAGTTTGAAATGGGGTGGCTGAAAGGACCACAACTGATGCTGCTGTGCAGAGGGGAGGGTGTGTTTCCTATTCTGCTGAGGCTGCTGGAAACTTTCAAGTATTGCTGTCCAGCTGGTGGTGGTACGGAGGATTTGGGTCCTTGGCTTTCCCCGTGATCCTCTCTGCTGTCCTAGCAGGGAGAGGCGTAGGAGTGGGAGGCGAGGGACAGCTCAGTTCCTAATCTAGTGAAACTGGTAATCCTGGTGAGCTGTGGCAGCTCTGGCGAGGCTGGACTCAGTTGGCCAGGCATCTCTGGACACCTGGACTCCTACTGAGATGGGAGGTCAGAAGTTGAGATGCAGACTGCTGGGAATTTATAAATCAAGCCCTGTTTTGGCTAGTAGCTTTGCTCTGTGGTTTAGGATCTGTTCCAATCTGGGATAATTCAGTGCACTCCAGCCTCACTCCTCCAGTCCCACAGGACAGGTACAGTTAAAACCAGGGAAAGAGCTGGAGGGGCTGAGTGCAATTCCCTTGAGTTTCCCAGGGTCAGGAGCTTCCACAGACCTGCTGGATGGGCTGAAACGGGACCTGTACCTCATCGGGTCCCGTCAGACTGCTGGGCAGCACAGGGCTGCTGGCAGAGCATGGAAACATCTCTCCAGGCTCTAGGGTATCTGAGCCCCTTTGCTTTTGCAAGTAGGAAAATGATGTGGTTAAAAGCCGGGGGGAGAAGGGAGGGAATTGGTCTCTTCCCTCTCATCATTTCCCCAGGTGCTTGGCTGCATGTGGGCTATTTAATTTTGGGGTTTTTTTTGTTGTTTGTTTTTTTTTTCTTCTGCCTGCTTGGAAGATTCCTTGTTAGCAGTGTGTGAACGAGCCTGAGATGAGGGAGTATAAATCAGAATGGACGAAAATTCCCTGTAGTCAGTTTTTCCTTGGCCTCTTCAGTGCCATAAGGAAATGTTCATTTAATTATAGGCATCAGGGGTAGAAATAACTACATTAAGCCCTCAAGGGGAAGCTGCCGGCGATGAGCTGCAGATCAGAGCGCACAAAAGTTTTGTTTTTTTTTTTTCCTTGCTCGCTCAGCGTGGGAAGCAGCTCCGGCATTTTGTGGGTACCTGGGGGAGCAGTGGTGGTGGTGGCCCTGCTGCAGGGCCAGGGCAGAGGGGAAGATGCACCACGGCCCGCAGCTGGCGGTCGGGGTGAACTTGCTTCCCCTTCTTGCTGGCTATTGAAACACGTAATCCCAAAAGAATGGAGAGAGGCTATTTGTCAGCCACGCGAGCGCAGCCCGCACAGAGGCAAAGAGAACACGTGCGTTGGTTTGTTCAGAGGGCCAGGGATGCTGGCAAGGAAGATGCGCCCTGCTGGGGCTCAGATCAGCCCCCACTGTCCCTGTGCCTGGTTAAGCCCCATTTTGGCTACCAGGGTTTGGATGTACGGTCTTGGTTTGGAGATAATTTTTTTTACTGCTGGGAAGCCAGCTTTGCAGCCCTCCCTCTGCATGACAACTGCAACTGCTCTCAGTTCTTCCTCTCCTGCCTGGTGTGTTGTGAAGGTAGTCAGGACCTGTACGTGTGCCCTGGGACTGCCCAAAGCTTTGCATGAGGTTTTTTTTGCCTTGGATGCATGAGGCTGTTTGGAGAGTGGAGCCTCTTGGGGGTGAGACTGCTGCATGGCATGCCAGTGTGTGGCAGGGTGGTCATCACTGCTCTGCCACAGGGGCTGGAGCAGAGCCTAATCCCACTTTGTTCTCAGTGCTGTGCCCATTGTGGTTTAAAGACCTTTTGGGGTGTAAAAAGCTTCTATTATATTTTGATGGTCAACTGTGTCTCGAGGGAAGTCCCTCCTGTATCTATGGTTGTGCTTGCTCTGCCTGGGCAGGGAGGCTTTGAAGATGAAGCAGCCGTGAGCCTTTTTTTGGTGTGCTGGGGTACATGGTCCAGGTTGGGACAGAGCAAGAAGAGGAAGCCCAGGCCTGGCAAGGTGATTTCTAGCAGACAGGTAAAATGCTTTGGGCCTGAGAGAGGACAAAAGGATCTGTGGGCTGTGGTTTATCTCTTAGATGAGTGGCTTTCATCCTGTGGTCTCTAAGCCCTGAGGGCTGCTTTGAGGAGACCTCTGAAGGGTAATGGAGGAAAGAAAATTCACTTGTGCTGTATGCAACTGTCTACCCGATGCTGTTTCCCCAGGGGCTGTATCTCCCCCTCCCCGAGTTGGGAACTGCCTCTGTGGATGGCGAGAAGCGTGGAGGAGAGCAGACGTTGCAGCAGCAGAGGAGGGAGGTGTGAAGGCTACGAGACGATCTGGGGAGGGAGTGAAGGCAAACAGTCTGGGAGACTGAAACCAGGCGAGATTGTGACTCCTGGCATGAATGGCTGAGCAACGGGGGAAGGACAGGCAGGCTACCCTGAGTTGCCGTGACCTGCTTGCGTGGAGTCTCTTCTGTGGAGACGAGTGGTGGTGCTAAGAGCAGATGTTACTAATTGTAAAGAACGTAGACATGACTTCTCAGCACTGGGCTGAGGATGCTTGACACCTCTGGAAGTCAGGCCCCTGGTGCAGATGTGCTGAGAAAGGCACATCTGCAATTATCTGCAAAAGCAGGTGCATCTTCTGGCAGTGCCTTCCCATTTCCCCCCTGGGTCTGCGTGCTGTGGATGCTGAAATGCCAGGGGAGGAAATGTTGGCAGTCCTTTGCGAGGTAGTGCCTGCTCAGTATGTGCAGACGTGCACACCCCGTGGCCCAGTGTTTGGGCTCTCTGATTATGGTAGCTGTAAAAATCTGTAAAATCTCAAGGATGTTGGCACAGCTACTCTGTGCGCTAGGATCTCCCTCTAAAGAGTTGTCCCTTTGCAGGGGCTTTTTCGGTTGGACCTTGTCTCCCTTCCTTCAGCAGGTACAGGCTGGTGAGACTATGTGCTCCTCTCAGACCCCAGTGTTTTTCCTGTTGCTTTGTAAAACGTGCCGGGGCCGTGGGGAGGTGGATGGTTTTAGAGGGATGCTCTGTGAGGGACCTGGTTGCTGGCAGTACCAGGAGAGGATGGCAGTCTGATCTTGTTTTCTGAAGCCCTATTGGAAATGATCTTGGAGATTAGGGACCCGGCTGGATTTGTAAGTGGTCTAGTGCAGCGTGGGAGAGCTGTGGTAAGGCCGTGTGGGAGCTGGGCTGGGAGAGGTCTCTTAGGTGGAGCGTCCCAGCATGGGTACAGTCCATAACTGAATTAGCACCGAAAGGTCGGATCCACGGTTGTCCCCTATGCTTCCCCCTACAAGCTATCTGGGAAGCTGTCTGGGGGTCAGAGGCTCCAGGTGAGTGTGGGGGAATCAGGTTGGACATCCCTCAACTGAACAACATTTTCTTCTCCTCCTCCACTGTCTGTGCTTGGGATCCTTTTTTGTTATTTAAATTAACTCTGTGTTTTGTTATGTTCTGGAAGCAGTTTGTGCTGTTTTCTGTTCTGCCCTGGGGCCTCTCTCCTCTCTGCCCTTGGGCCTTGCTCCCCGGCTTTTCCAGGCGTGGTGGTCTGGGGGAGGTCTGGGAACAGAATATCCCTGGCAGATGCTTCCCTCATCTGGTCATTGTGTTTCTGTCCTAACCGATTATCAGTAAATGACCCATTCCTGACCCAGCTCTCCTAGGAAATAACATTCTTGGATAACTCCTGGGTTTGGGGTGGGCTTGAAAGGAAGGTCAATGGTAGCAGGGCCAGATGGACATTGTTGCGGCTGCTGCATTGGCAATACCGAGATGCTCTGACCCCCCTCCCCGGTACCCATTGTGTGACTGGTGTTGTAGAGGCTCTGCTGGTTGTTGGTGGTGAAAGGCAGGTGAGTCAGAGCCTGTGCGGCTGATCCTGCCTCCCTGGAGGGGTGATGCAGTCACAGCACTGGGGAAGGAGAGGGAAAACCAGCCTTCAGCTGGGTAAAATGAAGGACACACCAGTACTGCTATAGGTCAAGCAGCGTGATGACAACTGAAGGGGCATTTGTGTGTTTCCTTGCAGAGAAAATTGAGGTTTGCTTGTTGTTAATTAGAAAGCAAGAAAATGTTAAAGGCTGTTTTGATACAGGCACAGCCAGGTTCCATTTCATTTCCCCAAATCCCTCCTCTTGTTTCAGCTGGATACAGAAATGACTTATTTCCTTCAGTAGGCCAGTTGGGAGCTTTTAAACAGTTGTCTAGACCTGTGGAGGGGTGGCTTGCCTTGTGGCAAAGGGGTAAAGTGGTTCTTGGTTGGCTAATGTAGAAAATAAGTCTGGGTTCTTTTGGAATTGTTTAGAAATGCCAAACTGCTCTTATTCACAGCAGTTTGGGAGGGAGATGGCAGATGTTCTTTTCTCAGATATTTTTTTTTTTCGTGCTCTTGAGCAAAACTCTCCCATCTGCCTTGTCCGGGGCTGTTATATCCAATCCTCTGCTGAGCTGAACAGAGCAAGCTTCGCCACTTTGACTTGGGACCATTTTCTGAGGGTCTAGTGGGGTCAGCAAGTAGCAAACTCATTTCATCTGTGTATCCTTCTGGCTGGCTCTTTTCCAGCGGCCTCAGAAAGGTAACACTGCAGTATTATCCCCTGTTGTTGAAATCACTCTGTGCTGCTCCTTGCAGAGGTGAAGCATTTTTTGCAAGGTCAGCGTTTCCTCCACGTGTCACCTTTGTGGGTGCAAGCAGCAGGAGAGCTCGCAGCCAGCGCGGGAGCTCCCATGCTGGTTTTGGTGCTCTCTCTCTGCCTTTGTTCCCTCTCTCCCCTCCACCTACCTCTCCTACTTTCTCTCCTTTCTCAACCCTCCTCTGTCTGATCTGGGGAGGGTTTTCCCTCCCGTGCTTGCAGCCCTGCTGCTTCCCCGAAGGCTGGCTGCCCTCTTTAGCATGCAGAGCCTCATCTCCTCCAGGTTACGCAGAGGTGCTGCAAAAATAGAAATGAGAGACAAACGCCCCATTGAAGCAGCTGGCGAGCCCTGGCTCCGTTCCCTGATCCCTCCCATCTGCAGTCGCAGGGCTTTATTCATTTGTGTTTCTTTATTCCTATCACTTGATCTGCCTTTTAGGATACAAAACTGGGGGACTGATGGCTGGTAGAAGTCGTCTGATCCCTGTTCCCCATCCTAGGAGGAAAACGGCTAGCCACTGATGGCTTGGGCGTTAGATTTCCTCTCTTGGCTGTTCTCCCCTGCCTCCCAGCTCAGCTCCTGCTTTGGTTCTTTCTTTGCCTCCGAGTTGACAGCTGCATTGAGCTCCTTTATGAGATGCTTGGAAGAGAGGGGGAAGGTGGCAAATCTTGGGTCTGCTGTTTGGCACCCTAAGCCTTTGGGGTTTTGCTGCTGGCACAAAAGGTATGAAGCGGTGTCCGGATACTGTCTGGGGAGGTACCGATTTGTACCCTCGTGCAAAGGTGCTGTTAGCCCTCTGGCATTTGGACTGGTGCTGGCACAGAGGGTTCCCCCAGGCTGGACTCGGCATCTCGTGCCTGTGAATCAGGCCCCAAGGTATTGTTGTACTCCAGATCCACCCCAGGAGAAAATTGGCTTGTTCAGGCTGTGTCTATTAATGACTCACTCTTAGGGATGAGGTGGTATCGTTTTATCTTGGGCTGAGGAGAGCAGAGCTTCCCAGTAAACATGATAATGCAGCTTAGGGGTTTTTAACTGGGTAAACACTTCAGAGTTAAATCAAGGTAAACAAACTCACAGGGTCTGAGCTCCTTGTGTGGATGGGATTAGGTTCACCTGCCATGAGATGTCTGCTGTAGAGGTGGTGGGACAGGCTAAGCTCTGGCGGCAGCCCAAATGGGTTGTAACTGATGGAGGCAGGGGGGCTTGAACTAGCCTTTAGAGCTGGCACCGAGTTACCTTTGAGGCTTTGCCTAACTATTTGGGAGACCTGGGATGTGCATTGCAGCATGGCTGGAAAGCCAGAGTGGCATGTCAGCCACATTTCTGCTAATGGGAGTTGGGGTAAACTGAGGCATTGGGGTGGATAAAGAGCTGACGTAGGATCCAGGCAGTCAGCAGCTGTCCCAACTGCATCAGGCTTTTCATGTCATCTTGGACCTGCTGTGGTCTTTCCCCATCCTTCTGCTCCCCTTTTCTGGATAACTTTGAGAATAACATTCCCTTTCTGCCTCACGGCTCTCTGTCATGTTTGCTTATGCTGTAAGCTCCTCAAGACAAGTGCTGTCCCCTCTGGGCTGCGTGGGGCTCCGCAGCTCTCGCTGTTAGTGATGCAGGTGTCTCATGACAGCCTGGGGAAGCCCAGTCTGGGCACCGTCGCGTTGGGAGACTGGTGAGCACCACTGGGTCGGCACAGGGGCTGGCTGGGCCAGGTCTCTGTGGGGCTGTGCTCCAGCACAAGAGGTGTGCAGCCTTCACTGTTCGTGTGCAGCCTTCGCTGTCCGTGCACAGCTCACGGGGAGCCGGCCCATCCCCAGGGATGCCCAGAGGCGCTTTGGTTGGCTCTGTGATGCTGCAGTAGCTTCCATCCCCTGCAATACTCTGCCTCCATTGCCGTTCCCTTTTTGTTGCTGCGCTGGCCTCAGCCGGTCTTGTCTTGGATCAATAGAACAAAATAAACGAGATTGAGAAGTGCTGAAGCCTGGCCCAAGTGTATATGGGAAAGAGTAACCAATATTGGATTTTGCTCAGTTCAGAGAATAGCGGAGGAAGGTGGAGAGGGTTAGAGCGGGCAGAAGGCTTGAGAAATGCATTTCTAGCTTCCAACGCTCCTAGGACAGGTTTGGTAATCAGCGTGGCAATGAGCAACAAGCCAATGTTTTCAGTGAAAAAAGCAGGGCCAACCCATCTGCCTTTGCCCCATAGCTCGTCTTGGCATTTGCTCTGGTTTGAATTTGTCCTTCTGGCACGTGGAGTCATAGGACATAGTGTGGGAAGGAACCTCGGGAGGTTGCCTGGTCTGTGCCCTTGCCTGAAGGCAGTTCAGCTCTGCTTAAATCATTTCAGGCCACGTGTATCCAGATCTGCGTGCAGCATCCAGGTGATGTCTCAGCAGTGCTTTGTAAAATCTCTCTATTTCTAATACTTCAGAACTGCAAGCGTTTTCACATCTGCATTCCAGTGATATCTCAGAGCTGTTTCTAATACAGGCGTTTCTCCTCTTAAGACATTTCTAACGGATGGTTTCCTATCTCATCTCAGAAATATTTGGTGCTGGTTCTCATGGTGGTGACTTATCACTTTGTACTATTTCTTTTTATAATATTTTTGTTATTTCCATTCTCAAGTTTACCTAGCTGTACCTACAGTCTTTATAAGCGGTGAGGATATATTCTTGGTTTATGTCCTTGGCTAATTTCATTATCATGTTCCTAATTTTTGTTCCAAGGTCACTCAGGAAAATGTTAAAGAGCAGCAGATCCAAGGACAGACCTTGAGGAATTCCACTAATAACCTCCCTCCAGCACAAGCCTCTGTCATTTTTTGTATAGCCAATGCCTTACAGTTTTCCTGCTAATGGGTGTCTTGTCTTGTTTCTCTTGTAATTCTGCATGAGGCACTGTATCAGATATTTTACTGAAGTCCAGATGTATTAGATCTGCTGCATTTCTCTTGTCTAGAAAATCAGTTATCAAAGAAAAATACCAAATTAGTCTTCATTTCAGCTTATTCAATTAGTTCAGTTCAGTGACTAGTTCATTAAGAATTGAGAAACTGAGTATGAGCTGAGAAAGCGGGGAAAACTTGTCCTTTTTTCTTCTAATCTGTGAATAAAAATCAGCTGTGAGAAGATGAGATCTTCTTGTTTTAATGTGCTGAAGAACAGAGAGCAAGGAAGCAATTGGTTCAGTTCACCCAAATTAGATACTTCGCTTGCTTAACAAAACTGTTTTAAATGTAAAACATGTTTTGGTAATTTCATTTTTTCCTTATGTCTCCATATTTATCATGGTATTTATCGGTTGAATAAAGCCAAGTTCCAGGTGTTGTTTTCTTGCATTTTGATTGAAGTTCAATATGCATGTGAATGTACCTTGACACAAATCACAATTAAAGTCTCATCTAGGAATCAAGAAGTGTCAGTCAAACCTTCTAATATATAAAATGGAAATAACAAGGCTATAATTGTTGAAAGAAAAGTGTAAAATGCAACCTGCCTCCCTGCTTAGCATTAAGTAGATGTTTGCTCTTAATACATTTTAATTCTTACCTGTGACAGCCCTTCCTTATGAAAACAAAAAATGTGAATGAAAAATGAGGTTAAAATCAATGACTTAAAAATAGATTTCCAGCCTGCTGATTTAAAATACGATTAACATTGGTGATGTAAATAATTTTGGTTTATATCACTTCTCCTACATATAATATAGCTGCAGATAGGGTGAAATCATGCTTGGGTGTGACAGCTGGATAGGAAACTGTCACTGACTTCACGTGGCCAAAATTTCATGGATTAAATATAAGACATTCCACCTCTTCAAGATGGGTGATTAACAAGGGACCCCATCCTTTCAAAGAGGCAAAAAAACCTTAGAGAGGGTGAACCATTGCTGCCCCATTGAAGAAAGATGCCCCAGACTAGATGGCTGCTTGGCATGGGCTACTCCTGCAGCCCTTTCCTCCTGCTTCTTTGCGTGGTTGCAGATGTTTCTCAAAATGCCCTGATTTTCCTCCTCAGCCAGGAGCACAGCCCATCTGCGGGCTGGTTACCCCAAAGGCAGGTGTGGGTTGGGTGTCAGGAGCAGGCTGCAAGCAGAAAACAAGCCCGGTGGGTGTCAGCCCTATCTCTGATACGGGTTTACTGTCATTATACAGGGACCTTGTGCCTCTGCCTTGCCTCTTCGGAGGAGCCAACTGCCGATGGCCTCACGTCCACTTCCCTGCTGGAGTTTGCCATGATGTCCCACCTGGAGGCCATGAATTCCCATGAGCAAACCAGCCCAGAGGCTGCGGAGCCTGATCTTGCCCCTGGCTCTCTGCATGCTGCCCCAGGATCGGGCTTTGCCAGTGAGGAGAATGAGGAGTCCAAGATTTTACAGCCCCCACAGTACTTCTGGGAAGATGGAGGAGAGCTCAATGACTCCAGCTTGGACTTGGGACCGGCAACAGGTAGGTTATTTTCACCCCATTCTTTCTCCCCGTTCTGCAGGGACTCCAGGGAGACAGAAGGATGCAGGAATCTGTTTTCCTGCTTTGACACAACTCTTGCTAAGAGGGCCTGAGATTAAACGTCAGCTCTGTTTTCTCACCTCAGTGCCTGATGTGTCCCCAGTGAACCCTGAGCAAGCACAGGCTTTAGAAACCAAGTTACAGCTGAGCCTTTATTCCTGAGCTGCTATGACCTGGGAAAAGTATTGCCTCCACCTAGTTTCTCATTGCCTCGTGCCCTTCTTTCGCTCTCTCCTTCCCCCTTTTACACTTTTCTCTCTCTCCCTTCTTTCTGTGGCTGTCAATTAAGCACAGCTTAAAGGTCTCAAGACTCTGGATCAGAAATCAAGGCTATCTTGGGGTCTGAGTTGGAGCTGGGTTCCCTGGGTGAGATCCTGGATTCTTCACCCCGTGATTCACTGAGGATTTGGCCCAAGGGAAGACAGCAGGTTTTCTCCCTTGGGCAGCTGCCCTGTCCTGCCTGCTCCCTGAGTGGCGGCGGCCAAAATGGAGTTTTGTTAACATTTGAGTTCACTTTCTTCTGTGGAGTGTTTTTTTTGGCACCATTGAGTCCCTTCAGTGGTCTTCCCCAGAGCCCCTCATTGGCTTTGAGATGCTCTCAGGGAGAGGGATGGGAGGAAGGAGGAGGAGGAGGAGAGTTGCAAGGTTTCCAGTAGCTTAGGAGATTATTTCACATGCTCCTGCTCTTAAGTGTCATGTGGGGCATGTATTAAGTGTTACCGAGGGGCCAGGCTTCAGCCTTATCCCTCCTCCCTTATCCGGTATCGCTGCCTCCCTCTCAGCAGGTCTGACTGAGGTCTGCAATTAGAAAGCACAAGTCTTGTTTCATCTTCACTCCTATTTCTGTGACCTTAAAAAAGACCCGTGCTCGTGCAGGGCTGAGGGCTGCCGCGGTGCTATGGCTCAGGCTGCCCAGTGGGGCACGGCGCACGCTGTGTGGGGCGAGGGCCATCCCAGCTTAGGTCTCCAAAGCTCTTTGCTCGCTAGCATTGCTGCTGAGCTCATCGGGCCGTGCTTTTGCTGCCCTGTGGGTCGCGTGGCCACAGAGCACTTGCTGTGGGGAAGCTGGGCAGATGTCGCCCCTGCAGCGATGCCGGGGGCGGATGGTGCGTGTTCCCACCAGCACATCCTTGGGACACGGCTCCGGCTTCGCTGCTCTGAGACGCTGGCAGCGCGCTCAGCGGCGCTTTTATTTGTGTGCCAGCAGGCACCTGCATGTACTCACAGATCTGGACGTGACTTGGAGAACAGCGTGTGCTTGTGCATTGAGAGGGAGATGCACGGGGTACCGAACCCAGCCTCGCTTCTTGCACGTGCCTCGCCCCATTCGTATGCAGAACACGCTCCTCTCTCCTTCCGTTCTTGCCTGCAGTGCTTTCCTCCGTGAACAGATGTGCTCTTTCAGCTGTCCTTTACGCGCACCCTGCCCTATCCACTGCCCAGCTAACCACTTCAGGGCTTCCAGGCACTGGCCGTTGCTGTGTCCAGAGCTCATGTCTCGGTGGTATTTCAGAACCTTGGTTAATAGAACAGTTTGAATTATTCAAGAGCTGGGAGCGCATTTCTACTTAAAATTTAATTAGAAACCTGCTGTGTGTCATTTTACAATAAAGGATATTGTAATAGCATCCCTAAATTGGGCAGCCTTCTCCTGTCACGCAGAGCCTGTGCACGAGAGATGCTGTCGACCAATGATTCTTACATGCTGCATGTATGACAGATGCCATGTTATACCTTGTGGAACTGTGTGCTGACATCTGTTAGGTTATTTTCAACGTATAAATCCATTAAACAGTTTTGAACAGCTGCTGTTTAAGAAAGGAAAAAAAAAAAGTTAACAGTGTAAGTTTTCCTTATGTGAGACTTCTGTCCAAATGACAGTGAAGTGTAGCTCGATATAGTTGGTAGCTCTGTCCCAGGCACAGATTTGAGATCCTATATCAATCAAAGTACAAAATGGGATCATTATAGTCCTGGAGAGAGAAAATGCCATGCTATGAAAGGAGACCTGTGCTGGTTCCTTTCTGTATTTGGTGTAAAGATACTGGGCCTGGACTTGGTGGTCTTGTTGCAGATAGGCCAAATATGCTGAGATTTCAAAGCTCTATGAGTCGTCTCTGTTTTTATTTTATTTTATACCCTTCTGAAGTCTGCGTGGGGAGACTCCTCTGCTTTTGTGTGACTTTGAGACTGCAAGAGATAAAAAGTAATAACAATCTGCAGCTGCTACACTTTTCTTTTTTAAGTGCACTCAAACATCCTTTAAAAATATTTCTGGAAAACATGTGGCATCTAGGGCCACCTGTTAGTCCATTAGAAAGTGAGAACAAACTCCCACTGGCAGAGCACAGCTCAGCCCGGGGCTCTGATTCTCCTGAATAATATGCTTTTGCTGATTTATGCTGTGGAACAGTAAATCTACATTGACATCAGTGAGCACCAGCCTGTGGAAGGACCCTGAGATTTGTCTCTTTCTGTCTGAGTGTGCTCAGGATTGCATGCTTGCATGTCTGCTAACCCATGCACAGCTGCTACCCAGTGGAGCTGTATCTGGAAGAGATGGATTAGGTCTGGTGGGATTGTGGATGCCATATCCTTACAGAAGGAAGTGGTGTGGGACTCATACTTCAGCCAAGAGGCAAGTCAGTGGAGCCGTGAACCTGTTACTTCTGCATCCCACTGCCTTCGGGCTTCCAGGGAACCCAGAAGCTTCTTAGGTTGTAGTTTGGGTTTGAGTGCTACGTTTCATCTTTGGCCTGAGCCACAGATCAACCCTGAAGATAGGGTCGACCTCTAGGGACTCACATCTGGCCCTTCTTGTCCTTCTTTCCCTTCTTACCACCTTCCCCATTTTGTTTTGCCTGGAGGCTTCCAGTCCCCCCATCTTTCCTACTGTCATACTGGATTTCCTGGGTAGCAGATGCAACATCTCTCCTGGAGTGCTCCCTGGTGTGCATCTCTCTGTGTTCTCCTTTGGCTGAGTCAGAATGCAGTGCCCTGTCTGTTACCCTCCCAGTGAAGGCTCTAGGTTGAGGTAGCCTAATCATTATTTGTTGGGAAGTACAGGCTTCAGGAACAGATGCAAGACTTGTGAATGTCTGGTGAAAGAAGGCACTTAGTCCCTCTCCTCCCTTGCCCAACAACTTCACCTCCAAGGTGTCCATTGTCACATCTTCCAGGGTGGTGGTGGGCTGGCATGAAGCTCGCTTTTGTTACAGCCAGGGTCTGCTCTTTTAGCTCCAGGGTTGTGCCGTTGAATGAAGACCAAGGCATGACTGTGCTGGGAGCTATCAAGTCTAGTCTTACAGGTTGGTGATTCAGTAGGATGGCATGTGGTGTTTTGAGGGGGGTGGGGGGGATGGATGGAATTGTAATCTTTTAATTATTCATAGTAATTAGCAGAAGGGGTTCCCAGGAGAGCTGGGATGAAGGATAGCAGGACACACAAATTAGAAGGACGGTATTTAAGGAAAAATATTTTCTGACCAGTTAATGGGATAAAATATCTTCCATTCTCAACTCTTCACTGATAGTGAGATTCACTTCCTCTCGTGAGGCCGGAGGGATCCCAGTCTCTCTCAGCCTCACTGAAATCTGCTGCCTCTTCATCCAGACTGACAGCAAATCTGCAGTTCTTAATACCATCTTCAACCTAAGCATTAATGAAATGAAGCACCTGGTAAAGACTGTCTGCATAAGAAGCTTAGCGCTGAGCAGCCCCTGCCTGAGCTCAGCTCCCGCGATGCCTCTTGTTTACGCCCTGGTTTAGTGCACAGTGACACGTTAGGTGATCTATCTTGGGACAAGCCATCTCGGCTGAGACATTACTGGCAAAGGCTGACCTGTGACAAAGAGGGTTTCTCTGTGCACAGTGTTATTCCGGTGCAGCTATCCCAGACTGACACTGTGTTTGGGTGAGGGTGGCTTATTTCAGCCTTATTGCAGCTCATGCATTGAGCAGGAAAAAGGCACGGGGCTATTTGGGAACAGCTGTAGCACGTGGTGTCCAGGCTCTACCTGAATTAAATTCCAAGCGTAATGAGCCCTAACCATTTTGCTGCCCTGGGTCTGTCTTTTAACTGTGATCTCTTTTGTGTGTATGGACCTGTCTTGGAGTTAGATAGTAACTTCTCTGAGCTCTTCTGGAAGATTAGGATATTAGCCCCAACTGGCTCAATTCCAGCACCAGTAATTGCATTTTGCCTTTCTGAACTCCCCCTGCAGTTTCGATCAGATGGAGTATGCCTTTTTGCAGTAAGCCTCACTGCTCTGTACTGCAAAATGGTGAGTAGATACCACCTCAGACTGGCTGCATTTTAAGCAGGGAGCAGAGAGCACTCTGTACTTCCCGAAGTTGGCAGGTGCTTTAGTATGAATGGTGCTGGGTGTGGTGTTGTGGTGGGAGCCCAGGAATGTTCTTGTCTTCATTACAGTGCCTTCTAGTTATCAGTAATTCAATCACTGGTTAACATGATCTTCCAGTTTAATCCAATAAAGACCTTATGGTCCGGTTATGTGTACTAAAAACAATGAGGGTCACCCTTTTTCTGAGCTGTCACCAGTTGCTTTACGCAGCTCATAGTGACAAATACAGGGTAGGGAACCTTGTAGTAACTGAGACCAGCTCTTCTGAATGAAGGCAAGGCAGAGATATAATGAATTAAATGCCTGGCTGGGGAGTCGTGCTTTGGCACAGTGCCAGGTCTTGGCCCATCTGATGTCAGGGAAGTTTTGGTGTTGATTTTGGAGGGAGCGGGACATCGCCAAAGCGTCAGCTCTTGCAGAGGTTTGGAGCTCGTGTTCACCTCTCCCAAGGCAAATCATCTCCCTGGATGAAGGAAATGAGTCTGTACGACCCAGACCTAGGACTGCTGGGAGATGCAAAGGGCAGGATTTGGAATGCCAGGAGGGCTGTGCAAGATGGCCTCTCTAGAATAATAGTGCCTGAGGGTTTTTGCAAGAGAGCCTGGAAGGGAAAAGCTGTGAGGGGGATGCGAAGACAGCTACATACTGCAATGTGAGTGATATCAGCACTGATGGAAAGCATTAAGGGGTGTAGCTAAGGATGCAGTGGCAAAGAGGTGGGGTGGAGGTGTGGAATTTCATATTGGTGAACCAGACTCCCAAGGGGATGGTGTGACTGAGAAGCTCTGGGAGAGTGCCTGACACGGAGCTGTGGCTGCCTGCTACACTCGTCTGGTTCATCCCTGCTTAGCTGTTTGGCCAGACAGGCTGGGACAGTTTTGTAGCTACAGCGGGTATTTCTCCTGAGCTGTCTCCTCTGTGATCAGGCTGGCTGCATTGTGGCTTGGCTGCTTATCTGTGGCTGGAAGGGGTATGTGGCACATACCACCTCTGTGTGTGGCCACGGGTTCATCTTGTACTCCAGCCTACTGCTGATCTTGATGGGAGACTTACAGAGCAACCCTGACAGGGAAGGAGCTGATGGTGCGTGCAGTTACTGCCTTCTTTCTTCTCAGGTGCCTTTCTCTTTGGCCGTGCTCTGCTTCCTCGCTGAAATTTGATGAGCTGATAAACGAGCCTGACGGATCTGGCATTGTAGCCAGCTAGATGGGAAGGTCTGTGGATGTACTTCCATATGCCCAGGGCGCAGGTACCAGGTGTAGAATGTCTTCTAAAGGTAGAGGACAACCAGGTGGGCCGGCCAGTGGGTTGTAAGGTTTAGAAGACCACTTGCTGAAGGGGAACTGCTAGCTGAAAATGGGAGATACCATTTGAGTTCCCTCAGGGGTGGAAAGGGAATCAAGGGAAATGCCGAGAAGATTCTTTGAATGGGGAAGCTCTTAGCTCTGCGTTGCACAGATGTGTGATGGAAACCAGCTTGTCTGGAAGGAGTCTTGAGAAGAACATGCTGGGACCATCTTAGTGGCTGGGAGCATACCAAGGAGATGGACAAGGTACAAAAATTCCCTCAACTCATAGAAGAGGGATGTAAATTAAGAGAAAATATGACTACCTTAAAGAGGCCTGGTCTTGAGAAGTGGACAGACTCCCTTTGTAGTGAGATAGTAGGAAGTGATTCCAGACAGGAGCTAAGTGTCTAGCTGGAAAGTCTGGAAGGCAGTATTGACTCACCATCCTTGAACCTCTGAACCTGGAAAGTGATTGAACTGCTTTGGGAGCTGGGTTATTTGGAGAGCTCCTTATTTTAAGGAGCACAAACCAGCACAACTCTTACCAAACCACCTCAAGTTTCACTGTTCTCCATGTGAACCTGAACGTCCTTGCAAGATCTGAGAGGACTTGAGGTTATAATCAGTGGGGTCTTGTGAACCAGACAGGAAGAATGATGCTCCCAGCGAGATAGTGGAAAGACTAGTGGCAAGTGGGGATGCTAACTCAGTTAGCAGTGAGTGTGAGGATTCCTGTGTGTGCTTCTGCCTTGTTCATTTGCTGGCCCAGAGAAACAGCTTAGGTTTTAGTCTTTGGCTGCTTTGTAAGACAGAAGCCTGCTGGGAGAGAGTGGGATGGGTTCTCCCTGAGCTTCCATCACCCGGGAGGGATGGCAGAGGAGGCAGTCCCTCCGGCATCCTAAGATCTTGTTGGTGGAAAGGCGACATGACTGCATCATACAAGGCTTTCCCCCACGGGAGCTAGTTAATCTGTGACAGAGCATCTGAAGGAAAGGTTGAATGTGTGACTTCAAAGGAGAGCTGGTAGGCGAAGAGCATTTCTAGCTCCCAGGGGGCAAACCTCATGCTGGTTTTTCGGTTGTTCTGCTGTGCCCATCTGCCAGTTCTTGCTCTCCTCCAGGTGGGAAGAGGGGCAGGGAAGAGAGGAGGTGCGGAGGAGTTGAGAATAGCTGAGAGTGTCTTTAGGTGAAGGAGATGGCAGATTGGATCGCTGATCCTTGAAAATAACATATCGTCTGACAGGGCCTTGTTTTAAGGGGCAAACCCCTAACTCTTCACCCACAGCATGTTGAGGCAGGCAGAGTTCCTTTAGGTTAGTGGTTTTGGTGCAAACCTTGAGAATCCCTGCAGCAGAAGGAGAAGCAGAGCCCTGGGAGATGCACTAAACCTTCACAATCTGTCTGAAGAGGGTCCCAACCTAATGTCCTCAATCCTGTGGTCTGTGGCTGTTCCTGCCAACATCCATCTAGCAGGGCAGTGACTGTGTCTGCAGATGCTGGGATGTGTAGCTGTTGGCAAGGGCCTTTGGGAAGACCAGTGCCAGGCAGCAGAGGGGGGATGGTTTATGTATGTGTGTGCTGCCGCTGATTGTTCTTACCAGCCTCCTTGGCCTCTGAGGGAGCACCACCAGGTAGGCTGTTGGGTAGCAGCGATCTTCTCGTCCTCAGGGTCTTTGGCTCGAGTCTCAGTCAGGATGAGAGCTCTCTCTTGAGACACAGCTGCTTAGCAGACTTTGTTTCTGCCTTTGCTGTCAATAGACCTCAGGGGCCTGTTTTCAGCTGGAACTGGGAGACGGTTACCACATCATGACCCCGAAGGTCAGCATCTGGATCACGCTCATTTTTAGGCAGCTTCTGGAGGGGCGTGCTGACAGCATGAGGGGAGTGAGCTGTAGGTCAGGGAAGCCACTTGCTGGCTGAACAGGAGCATCTTGGCACCTCCTGCTCAGGTTGGAGGGAGCAGCATGGGCAGTCCTGGTTGCCAGGGAATATCCAAGTCAATGGATGTGTTTGCTGACATGGCCCTCCCTGCCTGGGAGCTTGTACCTGCTCTGACAGCAGCAAGTGATGGATTGGAGTCAGGGATGCGTGGAAATTCCTTGTGGAGATCTCCTCTGTAAGGCATCCAGACAGCTGCTGGCCCACTGTGCTCAGTGGAGCATCCTGGCAGGCAGGAGAGGAGATGGGGGGCCTTGGGAATTTCAGACAGTCACTCATTTAAACACCATAAATGCTTGTTTCTGGTTGTGGAGGGATCCTTTTCCTTCACTTTCTCAGTCAGAATATGTGCTGTTCTCATCTTGGGGATAAAGGGAATTAATTGGGATGCACACTCCTGAAACAGAGCTATTTGGGTACAGGCTATTTCTCAAGAAAGATGAAGGTTGATTTCTGACTGCTGCTCTGAGCTTAATGTGTCTGATCTCACTGATACTCTTATTATACCAGGATCCCAGCTCCTTGGTGGGCTTCCAGAAGAAGCCACCACCTGCTCTGAACCTATCTGTGAGGTGCCTCTTTCTCCTTCAGCATCTCCATTTGCTTAGCAACATCCTGTGTATTCCTGGTCAGAGCCACAGAACAACCAGGGGCTGAAGTTGAAGGGAGTTAGATTTGGCCCCTGTCTCTGGCTTCTGTTTCCCTGCAGCAAAACTGTTCCTTTATGACACAGAAAACTCATCATGCAGATGTTTGTGGGATGAATTTTCTGCTGTGAAGTGCTGTATGAGCTAAAGTGCGGTTTCATTTCAAAGATGCCCAGGTAGATTCAGTTTTTGTTGGAATTACTTGGGTGTGCCAGGGAGTAGGATTTGGTTTGCTGTGCTGTTATTTCTCTTCCCTAGCATTTCCTATTAGCTTGGGGCTGCTTGCTGCTACCACCCCGTATCTTTCTGGTTCCCATGTGAACTGAATCCCTGTGTCCAAGCTTGATTCCTAAAACTCATAACCTCACCTTGGAGAAGCCAGGTATCAAAGCTGTTATTTACAGGTCTTCTGGCTAGCAGAACTGTGAGAACCCTCTCCCCACTCCTTTCTGTCCTGAAGGTGAACATGTGAATTACCCCTAAGAAAGGTGGCTGGGATGGAACATGTAGCTGGGGAAGTGCAGGAGGTTGCACTGTACTTGTCAGATGGGATTGTTCTCCTCAGTGGCAGGCTGCCTGCTCTTAGAGGGTCTCTGCCATTTGACCCCATCTGTGGCTACACACATATAATGGGGTCTCTGCCTTTCAGAGTTCACAGTTATTTGGGATGCGATGTCACATGAAGTCTCTTTGATATCTGTTTAGATTACAGCTTTCCTGCTGCATCTCAGAAGGCCCTGCTGAAAGGGAATGGGACGCAGGTGAAAGAGAACTGGGAAACAGCCACTGTCCAGCCACTGGCAGAATTTGTTGACCCTGACTTGCACACGCCTTTCTCCAGCACACTCGAGGAAGAGGAGGGGCTGCTCCCTATAGATCATTCAAGAGGAGGAATGGAGAGCCCACAGACCTCAGGGCCAGAGGTTACATCTTCTGAACCAGTGAGCCAAGAGGACTCCTCTCTTCTGTTTTCCACAGCTTCTGCTAGGCCAGGTGTTGTGACTGAGGCAGCCACAGGAGGGCAAGAAGAGGATTCTGTTCCTCCAGGCTTAGACCTTGGGAGCAGCATGGGACCAGGTCTTCTGCCTGTATCCTCTATTTTTTCTACTACTACGGCTGTGAGGTCTCCCAGTATTTCAGAAGAGCCCTTTGAGGTGACAGCTGAGGACATGTGGGCTGTTGAGGGAGGAGATTCGGAGCTAAGTGTGGCTACCACAAGAGCAGAGCTTTCAGAGACCACGGTGGAGGCTGGTGGGGAAGAGCATTCAGCCAGAGAGGAGTTCTTGGAGACCACAGTGGGATGGGAGATGCTGGAGCCCACAGAGCTAACTGAAATGAAGCAGACCATGGAAATGCCTGTGGGGACACCCTCTCCTGGAGGCAGCTCCCCAGGTACCCAAACTCTTTCTGGCAGTGAGCAGCACCCCACTTCTACATCTCAGTGGGACAGGTTTGACGAGCCTGCAGTGGATCCCATTTGGAATGACACCGAGTCAGCCACTGAGACTGTGTCAGCAGAGAGAAGCTTGTCACCGCAGGCTGGGGATGCCCGCTTGGCCATGCTGCCAACGGAGATGCCCTGGGACTCAGCACAGGTAGCGTTGGGAGCGGGTGGAAGGTTGAGCTGGAGATATCTCGGTACTTCTGTTTGGGGCAGGAGTGTTTAACCCCTTAACCTTACCCATGTCCCTAAGTCTGACTGGTGGAAGTATCTTTTCCTGTTCACCGAGTCAAAACTGAATTTTGGGGGATATTTTTCACAGCACTTCTTAAGGGTATCATCCTTGGTGAAAGCCCTGCCCCCTCTCATCTTCCCCAGCAAACTGCTGCTCAAAATCCTGCTTCTAATAAACACCTGCCCTCTGGGGCAGGCACAGCAGTGAAAGCTCCTTGTTTGCTCAGCCTGCATTATTGGAAGTGTCGGGACAAAAACAGCTCTGAGGATTTCTGGAAGGGGGGTGAGAAGGAAGTGCTATTTTTGCTGCTGCCTGCAGGGACCAGATGCGGAGCAGGTGGAGCAGGGCACAGCAATCTGTGAGGATATTGGTCTAGGAGAGCCTGTGGGAGAGGAGGTGTGAGGTGAACTGCAGTTCCTGAATCCAGCAAACTAGCGGCTGGTTAAGGGAAGACAGGTAGCAGGAGCTGGCTGGTGAGAAAGTACTGGAGAAAGCTTTTAATTTTGCTTTCTGCCCCACATTATTCAGGAGCCTGAGCAAGTGACTTAGTCCTTCTGTGTGTCCAGTCCTGCCTGCAAAGTACTGCCCTGTCTCACCAGTTTAAGGCCCACAGAGGCTCCTGACTAGGTTTTGTTTTGTGTTGTGTGAAGTGCTGATCACATACAGGATAAGGCTGCAATCTGGAGAGCTTTCCTCTGACTACCTGAGCAGTCCTGGAGTCTGCCTAGAGGTGGGAGGTAAGCTGGGCTGTGGCAAACTGGTACAGTAGCCTTGTCCCTGCCCCATGTGCTAGCACTGAAATGGTGACTTGTCCTTAGTGCAGAGAGGATAGTTATTTCCCGTGAGAAGTGCTTCTCAGGGGTATGGCACAGCCCCTTGCTCCTCTCCCTTGTGTACCCCATGCTTTCAGCAGGAAGAGCTGCATTCACTACCTGAACCCAGCTGTCTTTGTCTTGTCTTCCCAGGTGATCTGCAAAGACTGGAGCAACCTTGCAGGGAAAAACTACATCATCTTGAATATGTCAGATAACATTGACTGTGTAAGTTCAGCCGAAAGAGTTTTGATGGCATGGGGGGAATAGTGCTTAGAGGTGTGGAGGCAGGCACAGCTCTTGCTGTGTGCCTTCACTACAAAACATTCTAAAAACACTAAATCTCAACGTCCCTACAGAGGCTGTGGAGAGAAGGGGAGGACAGAAATATTCCTGTTCCCCAAGTGGGAAAAGAGTGGGTGGAGAGAGAGGATTTTGCTCAGTCTAGCACATCAGTCTCATTTTGGATTTTGACTAACTCTTGGCTGCTAGTCTGTGCCAGTCAGTACCTGAATTGTCATGAGACATGAGAGCTTTTAATATTGCACCTCTTACTGGTAGGAAACTGGCAGGATTGAAATTTGATTCTCCTTCCCTCTTTTCCTTTTCCTTTCCCTCCTTCCAGGATTAGACTAATGTCCCTCAGAGGAATAGGGACTCCCCATTTGCAGTGTGAATGGTTCAGTGTCAAGCAGCTGTCACTAAATGGTTCTTAAGTGCCTCTTCTCCCCACCCTGTTATCTTGTGTGTTATCTGGGGCCGTTAAGCAGCCCCACTCCGCTAATCCAAAGCCTGTCCATCCATCCCCATAAAGCTGCAGTTAATTCATGAGCCCAGAGCCCCTTGTGGTCCCTGGTAAAAGGGCTCGTTCACCTCTGCTGGGCCTTTTATCAGTCACTTTAAAACCAGTTGTGAAAGGCTTGGGGTCAAGGTGCCTTTCATAATTCTAAGAAATGATTACGAGCCTGACAGCCTGAGACAGAAATGTTTCATTGGGGAACCATGTTCTGGCCTCACGTGTCTGCACTCCCGCTTGCTGTGGCTCCTGTTGTGGGCAGAATGGCTGGGTTTGTTACTGCAGGGTGGCTCAGTGGCACTGAGCTATTCCCACTACTGGTGAGTTGATGGTGGAGAGGGGCTGGGTGGATTTTCTTTGTTTTGTATTTTTTTTTAATTGTAAATGTTTTGCAGATAGGGAAAACAGGGGACTTCCTATACGCAATAAAGCATGCTGACTGTTTTAAGGGTAGGTGAAAAGTCAGTCTCTTTCCTCCTGATTTAGGCAGACCAGTTTACTCTTCGGAGGGTTTCAGATATCTCTGCTACAGTTCACAATTGCAACTCAGAAAATCAGACCTTGAAAACCAGAGTCCAGCTGCCCTTTTTCCTCTGTGTTCCTGTCCCCATTGCTCTTTCTCCCATCTCTATGGAGTTTAAATGCTGGTTAATGTTGTAATACATAGCGGCTTCCTTCCTGTGGTTACTTTCACTTCTGTTGTTTAAACCACTGGAAGGGTGAGAACTGAAAAGCCAATGTGCATGTGTCTCTTGACCAAATTGTGTCTTTACTGTTGAATCCTCAGTTCTGCCTTGCTGAAAGAAGACAGTGCCCTGGGATAGGCAGGACTGAACGGTTTTTCTACTTGATTTCATGTTTCAAAACATATTTCCCAGGGAGTGATTTGTGCTGTCCTCCCCCTTATTCAAAGGGACACTTGTCAACATCCATATTTAACATGAAAATTGATTTGTTCCCTGCCTCCCATTACTACTTTGCATGGCTGAAGCTGGAATCAAGCTCTTCTCCTTTCCACTGATGTCGATGGCTTTTGTTTCCTACCTATGGTAATTTGCTCAGTTTGAGCAACTCACCTACCCTCTGCCTGTCCCTGGCAGCTGTTTTCTGTCTTCTGTGTCCAAGCCCTGTGGTGTTTGGATTTCCAGGGCTGTGACGGGAGAACCTGCATTGCAAGTGCTGTAGTTTAAATTGGTGTGAAAGGGGATTCCTCACACATTTCCTGTGTTTTGATGCCCTGATCTGGTGTGGTACTGAGTCCCACTGAAAAGCTGAGGGCCATGGAGGATGCTTAGCCCCTTCCAGAGGGTTGCACCTTGGGCTTTAACGTTCTTCAAAGCGCCAGGCTTTTATCTGCTGCAGGGATGATGCCTGTATTGCTGGGTTCAGCTGGCAGCCTGTTTATTTTCCTAATGGGCTCTGGGCAAGGTGGTCCCTTCAGTCTCTGTGGGCACATCTCCCACTCAATATACCTGGGAATTTTGCCTGAGGGCTGCAGGATCTGGTCTGGAGGTGACCTCCACCTTGGCACACATGTGTTCAGGCTCCTTCACAGCTCCCTTTTCCTCACCACAGAGATTTTATCAGTGCTGTGCAACCTCTGCTTTCCCCATCACTAGAAGCATCTCACCTCTGCCTTCTCCCTTTTAGGCTCAGACGCTCCCCCTTCTTTGCATCCCCCAGAACAGAGCCGTGAGCGGGAGCCGCAGCTGAGCAGCAGCATGGTGCTGTATCCTCGTGCTGCATCCTCACGCTTCTCCTCCTGCCTCCCCCTCCCAAAATCCAAAGAGGAGGCACTGTCAGGCCCTCGTGATTCAGGCCCTAGTCATCGGTGTCTTTTCCAATTAGGCCGTTTTCGGCACAGGCCTGTGCCTGCCCTGAGCGCTTTGAATTGCCATGGCAACAAGAGCTCTCCATTTTATTAATCATCTGTGTGGCCTTCAGGTTGGCATGGCAACTGGAGATAAGAATAGAAACACAGGAGTGAGAAAGCAGCAGAGGAGCCTGCCGAGGGATGGCTGGAGCATGTCAGGCTGAGCAACACCCACTGACCCAGCGCTGGCTGCGGGGAAGAGCCTGGCTGCTTCCTTCTTGTCTTACACAATAATGTTGCTTCAGGGTCCCTCTATACCGGGCTCAGCATGGTGTGGGGCGTATGGCAGCCTCGGGAGCCCAGGAGGAGGGTTGGTGTGTCAGGAGATGTATGTGGGTCCAGCCTGGGGCACTGGGGATGCGCGGGGAGCATTGCACCAGGGTTAGCATCGCTGGCTCTTGGGCACACCTGGTTCAGGAACCTCAGCCGTGCAGCTGTGCCAGCCCTGCAGTGCTGCATCTGCCCTGTTCCCACCATGCACTCACCAAGGTCCCTTTCCTGTGGCAGGAGGAGTTTCGGCTGGAGAGGGGTCCCCAGCTGTTGGCACTGGTGGAGGACGCCTTCTCTAGGCAGGCGGATGGACTGCAGGACCGCTGGCTGATCTCTCTGAGCAAACCCAATGAGAACGACAAGCACTTGCTAATGACACTGGCAGGGGAACAGGGTAAGTGCTGGGAGAAGGAGTCTTCCTGTGATGGGGGGGTGTATTTAAGGACCTTCCGGCCATGTAGGAAGGAGCTGTGGCTCACCAGTCCATTTCAATCCCACCAGTTCCCAGCGTTAACTGGACTTGAGGGATGGAGGGGAACTGAGGACATAAGACCTTTTTTATATGTATCTACCTTCTGGCTTGTTCCTCACCGCTTGCACAAAGCTCCATCTTCTGCTCTTTGCCTCCTGCTTTGTTCCATCCCTGGATTGCCTTCACTCGAGCATCTGTCAGCTTTATCCCGATGCTTATATACTCTCCTCCATGGGCAGGCCACTGCAATGCCAGCCCATGACAGCCTGCTCTTAGTTCACTTCTCAACACTTCTTAAATCTTGTCTGAACTGGGCCAGTCCTGATAGTGCCTCCCCTGCATCCCCAAAGAAACAAAAGTTGACAGTGAGAGAGGAGCTGGGCTGGAATGTTTTAGCATCTCTTTAATCCCGTTTTGTTAGGGGGGTGCATTTCCTGTACTGCTGCTGCTGCCTGCTAGTGATGGAGGCCTCTAATAGTGACATATGGCCTATATATAAAAAAAAACCAAAAACCAAAAAACCCACATACAACAAAACAGTATTCTAAAATGCCCCACAGTGAGATGAAAAAAGAGCTAACATTTAAGTGGCATTTGCTGTATCAATGCCTTAAATCATTGCATCTCTCCCAGGCCCTTGGACTGAAGAGTGTGCCAGTGAAAAGGCTTTGGTGAACATTTGGTCTTCTAAACTAAAACCTTCCTATCATTATGAGAGGGGACATCCCCCTTCCTGGAGAAGAAAACAGGTCTGAACTCCAGGGGCATGGCCAGGCTGGGCGATATATCCCTCAGTTTAGAAACCTCAGAAACCAAAGTATTTTCTGCTCTGAATAATCAAACTTTTGTTCAGTTCCTGTTTTTACTGCTGTGCAAGTGAAGGGGGAAATGAACCTCAGCCTCTCAATCCTCCCTGACTGCTCCTGCTCTCCTGGCTGGGAGAGCATCCTGGGCCCTGTTAGGGAAGGGTGTCCTGCAGAGCAAAACACACCTGCTAAGGGTTGTGATAGGTGAGCATGGAGCTCTGTAGGAACATCTGGAGTGCTGCAGCTCAGAAACCAGTTGTGCTGGACGGGGAGGATGAATCAGGCAGCATAGGAACCTGCCTCCATGACTTTTTGGATGTTGCTTGCATGTTCCCAGAGCAAACACAGATCCTGAGAGCTTCTGTTCTTGTGGGGAGGACGCTTAAGTGCCTCTGGTGTCAATTTGTGCCTGGATATTTCCGCCCCTTTAAAGAACATTTGGAGGTACCCTTGGTTGTGATCTTTGTATTCTTTCAGCTTCCTAAAGTACCAGTGAACAAAAATGTGCATTCCCCTGCTCCATTCTGTTGGGGATTTCATAGTGATGAGTGTATCTATCTGAGCTAACCTGAGCTGAGAGCAGCACTGATCTCTTCCTTTCCTTCTTTACAGGCGTCATCCCTACAAAAGATGTTCTCATGGCACTGGGGGATGTTAAGAGGAGCTTAGCCGAGGTAAGAGCCTGTCTGCCTGCATCCATTTGTTAAGACTAGCTATACAATTAAAATAAGCACCTTGAAAACTGGGAGCGCATCTCAGTCTGAGTACTGAACCCACAGCAGGCAAACAGATGAGTCAGACACTTGGCAAACTCCCCTTCTCCCCTCTGGTAGTTGCCAGGCCATCAAATGTCTGCTCCCATTAAGAGAGTAACTGTGGGTTATTCCCTCCCTGCTTTTCTGGCTTGGTTGTGAAGCTGCTTTTCGCACGTTCGTTTTGTTGGGATGCTTGGTCTCACCCCTTCTACACTATCGCCTGTGGCGATCCCAGTGCTGCAGAGCCCCACGGTTTGGCCTGCTCACCCTACAGCTGATTTACATATACTGGCAGCTCTCAGTAGCTCAGGCTTTGCTGAAGGAGGTGGGAGAGGTGCCTGGACTAGATGGGGCACGTTCACACACCTTCCTGCAATCCCAGGGCCTGCATTTCACTCCTTTAGACAACTGCCTACTCGAGGGTAGGCAGAGGCCATGGATGCCAGGCTCTGTTACCAGCTGCCTCTAGCCCTCGTGTATTCCCCTCTAACCCTGGGCAGCTTGGATGAGGATAGAAACGAGGACAAATTAGTCCTGTGATCTTTGACTTTGCCCCTTAGGCCTATGGGGTGTCTGGGCACTGAGGGCCTGACTCTGCTTGGATTTTTTACGCTGCTGGGGTAATTCCGCTGACTTTAGCAGCAGAGTTGGGCCACTGCCTTGCTGGTTGTCTGCTCTCAGGTTTTTCCTGGACATAACAAACTGGTGCAGTTACACAAAGCAAGTTAAGTGCTCAATGCAGTATTGATTGGCTTACACCAGAGAGAGTGCAGAAGCCAACCCCCAATTGTATGACTGAAGTATCAGCAGTGAGAACTGTCCGGAAAGGAGAATTCATGTTGGTGCAAGGTTTTACTTCTTTGTGCAACTGTGAGCCTACATTAACGTGCGTTCTATCAGAGCAGCGCCCCACCACCTGCCTCCAGCTCTGTCAATAATGAAGCACTGCTCGTTGCGCTCACCTTGAGCCAGCACAAGCTTGGAAGGAGAGAGGGAGGATATTCCCTTACACACATCATACTTACTATCAAATTGATACGTAACCTGCTTGAAATCTGCCCAGTCACTGGGACTGATGTTGGTTTTTGTTTGCTGACAACTTCAAGGGGCCTGTTTCTAAGGCAGCTTTTTGGCTCAGCAGGCGACTGTCCTCTTTCAGGACCTCAGAAAGACCACTGTACCCTCTTAGGACCAGAGCTTTGAGCTTTAATGGAAATCTAGTTTGTGTGGTTTCATTCTCTGTCACAGTCACCAAAGCCTCAGCAAGGCTCCCATTGATGGTCCGTAGTTTGTTTTGGGTATCTTAATCTTGTGGAGTTTCTCCCAGGAAAGCTTCCTTGTCTTGCACATAACTGTGATCCTTCTGCAGGTGAACAAGGTAAGATTGTGCCTGCTGCCATTTGCTGATGCGTCAGCTTTTGTGGAAGATGGTGTTAAATTTAGTCACATGCCTTCTAGTCAGACAGTGTACGTCCTGAGTCCCCAACCCTGGCTTTTAGTTCCTCTGCCCACAGTGATGGTCCTGCATTTGAACCCTGGAAATTCTGAACAGAATGCCACCTGACTGCAAGCCAGGGGTTTTAGTGAACCCTTCCTTCCTTCCAGATTGGCATCCAGAATTACTCAACCACGACAAGCTGCCAATCACATCCCAACCAGACGCGCAGTGATTATGGGAAGCTCTTTGTGGTGCTGGTAATCATCGGCTCCATCTGTGCCATCATCATTGTATTGGGGCTCATATACAACTGCTGGCAGAGACGCTTGCCCAAGATGAAGAACATGGTGAGTGAGCACTGGACAGGTGAGGAAGGTGGCTGGACTCTTGCCCCTTGGGATGAGGGGATTTGTAAACTAAGAGGGAGATTTGTTTTCCCCTGTCCACTTCCTGGACATAGCTGGATACACCGCTGGGAGCCCATTCAGGCATAAGAGAGACATAAACCTGTCTCTTGCTGTGCTCAGGACAGCTCGTTTCCACTGTGAGGGCTGGGGTAGGAGTAAATTTACCTTTCCCCACTGACCTTGCAAAGTTCTCAGTGACGCTTGTAGCCTGGTCTGATTGTGCTTCTCAGCAGCATTAAGAGCTGTCCTCCTTTGTCTCCATTTGTGTTCCTCTGGTCCTTTGCAGTCACACGGTGAAGAGCTGCGCTTTGTTGAGAATGGCTGCCATGACAACCCTACCTTGGATGTGGCCAGTGACAGCCAGTCAGAAATGCAGGAGAAGAAGCCAAGTGTGAACGGTGGAAACACCATCAATGGCCCTGATAGCTGGGATGTCCTGATCAACAAGCAGGCAAGCGAGGATGTGGATGTGTTTGAGGAAGACACGCATCTTTAGAAAAAGAAGGGAGGGAACTACCCCCTTAAATGCACTTGTCTCTCTCCTGTCCTGACTGATGGATCACAGGATCAGGTGGCTTCTCAGGAACTTCTTAAAGGCTTGGGACAGGTCAAGTCTTTGGGCAAGTTTTCCCGACAGAAGTCCTGAGCCTGCATCTGAAGCTTGGAGCCAGGAGGATCACTGAACAGAGGGAAGTGGGAGGGGTGGGTGTGTAGGTCTCTGTGTGTATTCCTGTCAGTAGCACCAATGCTTTCATCACCTGTAAATGCACTTACTGTAGCTGTCTGGTAGTGGCTGGGCTTGAGGAGCAAGGCTACCTGCCACCAAGAGTCCAGCTTTGGGGAGTGAATTCACTTTGTGAGTCCAGCTGGAGCTACGGCAGCCAGGTCCTGACCTTGAGATCATGTTCAGTCCCTGTAGGTGCAGGAAAACATGTGCATTCTGGATGGAGGGGAGCCAAGACTCGGTTGATGTTCTGGGCAGAGTTTGCATTCCACATGTGAAAAGAGATTTTCTAGTGCTCTAGCATTCAGCTGCTAGTTAGATGAGCTGATGTTTACAGCCGGGGAAGACATCATGCTGTGATCTTATTTTCTTCCTTGAACCACAAACTTCTTCAGCCCCACTCCCTTTTTCAGCTCCACAGTTCCAAGCTGAGTTCACAAAGTTTGAGCACTTTACCCTTGCTTGACTGATTGCAGAGAATTCGGTGCTGTGGTGCAGCATCGTAGCTGGAAATTTGCTTTATGTTGGAGAGTTGCTCAAAAAGGACATTTACCTGTCTCTTTCACGTAACAGCCTGTGAAATCAGCAGCAAAGTATCCCTTGTTTAAGTCTCAGTTTTAGACTAGTAGGCCTTTTCCGCTCCTGTTCTATTTTCCCAGGGTAGTTTGGTTTCAGTTGGTCTTTTTGAAGTAAATATAAAGACTATGTGAGCCTTTTTAAACAGGGAGAAAAGTAAAAACTTGGAAACAGATAATTTTCTAGTCCTTTTGTTTCCTTTTCAGGATCCTGCCCTGAAGGGGGGAAGTGTTTAATGCCCCATAAGCGTAAATTGGGGTAACATCTTTAAAATCACTGCATTTAAGCAAGTGTAAAAGCCAGTTCAGATGAGATGAGAATTAGATCTAAGAGCTCCCCCAAGAACATTTTTCGGGCATGCCTCAGGCAACTTTGAGGCTTCAGCTCCCTGAAGAGGTGTGATAAAAGGCATGGGAATATGCATAATTGTTCTCTGAGCCCTGCCTAAACCCAGACTCAGAACTACTGTCAAGCCTGAAATCCCACAACGTTTTTTTTATTGCCATAGAGGGATTAAAGGACTTGCTTTGGTCAGAGGCAACAGTGTTCTCTCTGTTACCGTGATCTGCATGCTTGCTTACTGCGAGATGCAGCTTCGTATTTGGTCTTTAAGGGAACCTTTGTACAGAAAACCCCCCAGATAAGCAGCCTGATGCTGAGCTTGTAAATCTATCCCTATATGTATAGATACTTTGAGCATGTTCACCCCTGATGCGAGTGCCTAAAGTCAAGGTACAAGAGTCTGTTGTTTCATTTTGCATAGCGCTTTGCATACAAACTGAATCACAGATCACCTCGATGTAGGACCCTGTTGATATCAGTCTGTTAGGGATTCAAGAAAGCTGATAGCCTTTGGTTTCCTATCCAGATCCCAATTTTCAGTGTTTTTATTCTGCCTCCACGCCTCTCCCCATGTTGTGTAGGGGATGGTGACCATCAGCTCCTTTTGTATCTTGTTGGTAGAGTTGCAGAGATGCTCAGAGGAGTTCCCTCTCCTGGCCTAGCAGTTGATAATGGGGGACAGCCCAAGTATGTGGACAGCTGCACGGGGCCCTTCTCTGACCACCCCTGGCTGATGGCTCCTGCCGAGTTTGATGGGTCTGTGCAGTGAAACTGCACAAGTTCAGTGGCTGTGCTGATGGTACTTTGGGGCTCACAGGATTAAATACGAGTTGTTATGGCGAGTAAATTAAAGCATGGAGTTAAAATTTGCGTTTGTATAGCACTTGGCGTAGCGGGGCCTGGCCTTTAGGCAGTTTTACTGTGTAAATGTTTCTAAGTCCACTAATCCTCATTAAATACGTTTTTCATGCCCAGTGGCTGTTAAAAAGATAACGCCACCAATCAAATGTGAATCAGTTCACCCACGAAACGCTTCCTTACTGCACTTCATTGCTAGGAGCTGCTTTGCTGCCCTGTGTTCTCTACACTTTACTAATTCAGAGAAACAACAAAGTGCTGGTAAAGCACTGCTTCTGGCTGGGCTTAGCACCTCCCGATCTAGTGTGAAGTTTTCAAACTTTAACGAAACCAAGGGGGCTATGCAGGCTTATTAATAAGCTAGCAAGTTATCCTTATTTGGTCTTCTGGCTTCTTATGGCCTGAAGGTTTTTCCAGAGCCTTTCTTCTGCGTCTGGAGCATCCAGGCGATCTTGAGACTCTCTAAGGGTGGCTCTCATGAGGCTGAGAACAACTTTCTGCTGTCTCTGACAGGGTGCACCTGGATGTATGATCTCAGTTTAGCTCCAGAAATCTACTGGTTAATAGCATTTCACTTTAGTCTGGTGATATTTTTTATACCTTTATCGGTTGTTTTTTCTCTGTATAATTTTTTTGCACTAGGCTGATCTTGTTAAGTCGATTGCACTGTTGTCCCTCTCCCACCAGCCTTGCAGAGACAGGTCATCTTTGGGGACCTGCCGGCTGGGCAGCGCTGTAGAGAGGCTGTTGATAGCCCACTTACCCCGTTGGGTTTCCAGCTCTGCACAGGGGGGATTTAAAGAGGAAGAGAAAATTTGTCTTAGCATTTGTAACAGGAAGCTTTTCTATCACCTTAATGTAGTTAAACTTCTTTTTAACGAAAACTGTCAAAGCTGGACTTCTCAGAGCGGTGTGCCAGGCGACAAAGCAGGTATAGGAGACAAAGCAATTCCTAGAAAAACTGTTCTCCACCTACTCGGAGTTCACTGTAGTCCCATCTGCCAAACGTTTGATCGCACTGACACCTGGTGGCTGCTGGGAGTTGGAGACAAAAACTTTCAAACAAAGGTTTTCTCCTCCCCCCACTCTGAGCTCTGGGTATCTGTTTGCTGTGACTTTCCTGGGACAGTCACCTGCTTTAGTTGTGGGGGGCTGCTGGACTCACCTGTGAGCAGAGGGGCTCACACCGGGGACATAATGGTTGGTTTGTGTGAGGACATCCATGTCTGCAAAGCAGTGAGATGGAACGTTCCCTGGAGTCGTTGGTCTGGAGGTCCTGGGTAGCAATACAGGTCTCAGCTCCATCTTCTCCCTTTCTCCTCTCCTTGCCCCCTCTCCTCCCAGGGAGCACAGCCAGAAAGCAGAGGCTCTGGCTTGAAACAGAGATAGTTCTTCAGAGAGAGCATCAGGTGCCGGTGTGAGAAGCTCTGCAACCCTGGGGATACTGGCAATGACATTGGCTGGATGCACGGCCAAGATCAGAGTGGCTTTCCATCTCTGTGGGACGGTGGCTAAGCTGCAGATTACTCTCAGATGTTGCCCAGATGCCTAGCACCTATGTGGAGTACAACATGTGCTAGGACTTTGCATCCTGCAGACCACCTTGTGGTATGTGGGCTGTAAAGACACAAAGGCCTAGTAACTGTGTTCTGGAGTATGTAGTGCAGATGGAGAATACAGTTTGAGATACCACCTTAAGGATCCCTCTGGGCAAAGGATGCGGTGTGAAATGGAGGTACGCTATCCTATGGATTATTGCAGTATGACCTTGGAGCATCGCAGTGGGATCCCACAGCAGCCACTGCTGGCAGCAGCTCGTCTCTTCCCGTCCACCTTGGCAGCCACGCAGGAGGACCTCCCTCCTTCACAGAGGGTTTGGGGCAGCTCAAACAGTTAGAGACAACAAGCACCTTCATCCGTGCTGGCTCACAAGAGCCTCATGGGCTCATCTCAGCTGACAGCCATGCTCCCAGCCCTTCTTCTCAATGCCCTCTTTCCTGCTGGACCTGTGCTGTCTGGGAGCCTTGGCCACTGCTCGGGACTGCTGCTGGAGAACGCTTAGAAACGCTCGTGTCTGGCCCTGGCAGTGACGGGGTTGTGGTTTTGTTTCCTTTGCAATAAAATGCACCTCCTGGGTGTCTGAACACTGACCCTCGTGTAGTCCTTTGCCTGAATTCACATCCGCTGCATCTCTTTATGTGGTGGTAAACCCTCGGCTGGGAGGGGGGGGTGTCAGCCTCATGTCCCACTCCCCAACTGGGGGACCCCACCTTAATTCTCCCATCACAGGCTCCTGCAGCCCTGAACTGTGCCAGTTGCCAGCCTGCGGGGTCCCAGCTCCCCTTGTGGGGTGACAGACCTGGTCCCATGGGGTGCCCCTCCTGCAATCCTCCCGCGACCAGCCCAGGACCCCTGTTCCCTGCCAGGGTGGCTCAGCATAAGCCTCTGTTCCAGAGCAGAGCCCCTGCATCCCTGCACACCCCTGTGTCATGTGTGTCCTAGAGCAGGTGCCCCCCTCGCCCCCATCCCACACCTGCTCCAGAGCTGGACCCCACGCAACTGGGGGAGGTCAGACATCTCTTCCCACCACCGTTCTGGACCAGACTTCCCCCAGGTGCGTTCCAGAGCAGCCCTCCCATGCTCGTTCCCGAACAGAACCCCCTTTCACGAAGCAGCAGCACCCCCGCTCCCACCCGTGCTCCCGGGCGGCGGTTGCTCCTCCAGCCCGCAGGGGGGCGCTACGCGGCGCCAGGCGGGGTCGGCCGTGGGGCCGCTCCGCCCCGCCGCCGTGTTTACATCCGCCGGCCGCTTCCGTCCCGCCGCTGCTCCTCCGGCCTCTTCCACCGGCTCGGCCCGGTCCCTTGCGGCTCCCCTCCGCTCTCCGCGTCAATGCGGCGCCGCCGCCCTGCGGCCTGCCCCGGCCATGGACACCAGCGACCTGTTCATCAGCTGCAAGAAGGGGGACGTGAGCCGCGTGCGGTGAGTGGGGCCATGCCGCGGCGCCAGGCCCGGGGTGGGGAAAGGGAGGGGAGGGGGGGACAGTTCCTGGCGTCCCCCGGCATGAGCCGCTGCCTTTAAGCGCTTTAATCGCTCCCGGGAAGCGGGGACGGGCCTGGCCGGTGGGAGCCCGGCGTTGCTGTGCCGCCGTACGATCTTGCGGCCGCCCCTGGGGCCCGGAGGCTCTGCCCGGCCTTCCTCTGGGCGCCGTACCCGCGGGCTCCAGCAGCCCTGGGTCTCTCCGGGGCAGCCGCGGGGCCGGGAGATACCTGGGGGGCGAAAGGGAGAGTTTGCTTCTTTATAAATAAACGCGCCTTGCTT